>JALIZH010029584.1:487500-552500 GCA_030522465.1 Rhipicephalus appendiculatus | reverse complement strand
CACTATAAGAGATCCTAGGTTCTTGTACAAGCATAAAAAACGTAGAATAGAAATCATGGTGCACAGGCAAGAGGTTCGAGTGAAAAATTCGGCACATATACTACACTCCAGGCGAGGCAACACCTGCATTATACAACTGCTCTACCTACAATTTTATTTATTTATTTATTGGTACTGCAACCCTTACCGGGGTTTTAGAAGGGTGGGATACAATACACGAAAGAAAATCAAACGTAATGGCACACAAAATGTATGGACATGCAGATATTACAGTAAAAAAAATGCCATGGCTGCGTGGAAAGCGCATCACAGTTACAGCGAAAGCTGGAAGAGTTTCATTTCTAGAGCCCCTTGTAAACTCTCTCGGGGCTACTAATACAAGTGCGCTTGCAAGGTACCCACTACGCCATAAATCATATTTTTTGTCAAGTTTTGGAAGCGCCAACTATGTCATTATTCGTCATTCTGCGGAGAAACAAGTTACCCGCTACACATCTGCAAAACATTATGTGCACTTTGTTGATGCGGTGGCTGATGACGATGAAGAATTATGGCTTAGCATTTTGTAATGGGTTGGAATCATTTTACGACCCACTAGTCACACATTGCAATTAGCAATGTGTGACGCCCATGTTCGAACCCCGTTCCATTCCCGGATATTTTTTTTATATTTCATCTTTTTTTTTCGCGGGATAGCGGTTACAGACATCGGCGGCGGGGGCGGCGGACAACTACGGCGCCTAAAAACGGCCGTTACGATCTCTTAACAGCTTTCGTTGTAAAAGAGAAACAGCAATTTCAGGTTCAGATATGAAACAAAGCATTTCATCGAATGTGCAAACGGAACAGTGGAACAGACAACGCAGATATCATATAGGCAGTCACTATGAAAATAACAAATTATGTTTCAGCCAATTAAGAAGGGAATGAAAATGCTGACAAAGATTCTGCTTGAACGATGTAGCTGCTAACGTTATTCCAATCTCTGACTGTTGGCGAAAAAAAATAGTTGAGAGTCATTATGACAACGAAAAGGTGTTATTGTTAGTTGATGCCTTTGGCACGTTGAATAACCGGAAGAAAATGAAACCTATTCGTTATACTGCCCCTTAACTAATTGATATAAAAATTTTAAGCATGATGAACCGTTCCATACGGATAATTTTGATAGACATATTAAGCAATGTCATTAGTGAAATAGGAATGAGCTATTTTGCTGCCAGAAATGCTTCAACATGTTAAATAATGGACACTAAGTTCTTCACAGGGCAAGTACCTGTTTAGTACTGCAATTTATGTCCTTTTGTAACCTGTGCCCCACTTAAAAGAAAAGAAAAGAACGCAAGTAACGCAAGTGAACACCGCAACTCTCATCGTTTAGCAGTGCTTGTTTTTTGTCGTTGTGTAGGAACCTGCTTAGTTCAGGAGCCGCATAATTCAGTGACAGTTAAGACCGAACGTGCAGTATGTGAACGTATTAGTTTTGCAACATCGCTGTGGCTAATCAAGTTGGGTTTGCTCACCTTGAAGTTGGACTTGCACACAGTAGTTGCTGCCTCGGCACCTTTTGCTGTTGACGAGAAAGATTACGTTTAAAAGTCACTTGTTGGCTTATGTACATGGGCAAACTTGAACATTGCAGCTGCGTATAAGCTTAGAGAGTCAGTTTTTCATTTAACAATCAGCATTGACAGCCCGCTACGCAGTCACTGTGACAATATTAGTTGCTTGCCCAGCCTATTTTCTCGCAACATATTACAATTTTTCATTACTACTTTTATCTGAGCCACCCAATAAGGTGCTTTACAGGAGGCAATGTTCTTGTTTCTTGTAATATCTGAACTGCCATATCAGTTCAGATATGGCAGTTCACATATGTGTTTAAAAAAAACCTTCACTCACGCTTAATGTCCACCCTGAAGGTTGATGTCATAGTTGAAGTTGTCCGAATGAGTCCAGGTAGGGCATGGGAGCTGGGTCTTGTGGCACATTTGCACAGCGGAAGGGCTCAAGCGCTTCCATGGTGACGACCCAGGGACTGATGGTGGTGCCCAGGTTCTTGGACGTCAATGGACCCAGCGGCACATACTCCCAGATCTGCAAGTCACGTGCTGCGCAAAACAAAATAAAAACCAGCGGGTGAAAATCCTGTGAACACGTTTCATGAGGTCGCTGGATGTATGAGCAAACAGCTGGAATGACTATTGGAAAATTGTGCAAGAGGATTTATTCGTAAATGATAACTGATCGACATTTGCAGAGTAAAATGGACGTATGATGGAAGAGAACTGAAAAGCTGTTAACATGCAGACCCAGCCTCTTCGGGGAATTGATGTGAGGCTCAACAACACAGCATGCAATACAGGGTTGGTCCGAAAAGTCATGGCAGTGATTTATTGTGAAGTGATAGTACGTTGCAGTAAACCAGGGCTGGTTGGGATTGGTGGAAGGTGAAGTTCGCTTATGCGCACACGGTCGCTGAGTAAACTGTGCCCATTCTAAGAGTAAGGACAGGCTTTTCCGTGAAACCCGTTTTCATTTGCCGTGCTAATCTCGTAGAGTAGCACTCGTTGGAACAAAGGCGAAAGAGCTATCACCAGCTTTTGTGTGAAACTCAGAAAGTTCGCAGTCTAAACTTTTCCTGTCATAAAGATAGGCTACGGTGATGATGTTTCTCGGAGTGTCAAATATCCCACGAAAAGACGTCCTTTCGGGATATTTGATGAAGCCAAAGGGGCACCAAGGCTCTAAAGTATATTCCAGAGGAGGCATGTTGTGACCCCTTTGATAGCTGGAAATCTCACTGGAGGCGATGTTTTGATGCAAGAGGAGCCAATTTCAAAACTTTTTAATGTCTTGCGTTGATCCGATCAATCAATCGATTTTGCAATCAACTCCCCTACATTCCTTTTAGGGACATGCCCTGTAAGTCTTGCATACAAAGTTGTTTTTCACTCTTATAAAACATTTGGCTTAAAAAATGGAACTCAGCCAATGCCCTCTTTCCTTTCCTACAACTAATCATTCTCGTCTTTCGCCCTTCTCTTCCAAATTCTTGCATGGGGTGAGAGGAACGTGTTCACAATATATCTGGATTATATTTCATAATACTACATGCTTAGTCATACGATGATGATCATAAGCAGGTACTGATTGCGCTTAGCCAATATAAGCACTTAAATGCGCACTATGGAATGATTGCACGAGTTACCTTTGTTCAACTATGGCTACTGTCGCCGAAGTGCTATACCGTACTTCAGGTGTGCCTGCGGCTACGTGAGTGCCACATCCCCAAATTTCACTTCGCAGCCTAAAATGTGCCACAACACTGGGTATGTCGGTATGTATAGGTGGCTGTTTCTGGATGTGCAAAGAGAGCACGTTCAACAGTATGTCATGAATTCCGACATTTGAAGGCATGGATACACCTAGCACTAGTCGCTATATCTTCATGATAGTGGAAGAATTCCAAAAAGTGATCATCTATAAATCCTGTTCAAAATCAAATACCTCTGACTTCATGGTGGAACAGCGCAAAAAAAAAAACGGATGGGAACGCCAAAGAGGACAAGAAAGTTCGTGCTTTCTTCTCCTCTTTTGTGTTCCTGTCAGTTCTTTTTTTTCGCAGTTACACCAAAAACCAGTACCAACTAGCTCAACTTACGACGCTTCCCCCTGACTTCTCTTAACTAATCATAAGCAATGATGAGCTGTGTTTACTGAATGCATAATGTTAGGTGGTGCCACAAGCACATTTTGCAGCACATCTTACACTGATGAATGGTCACCCATGCTTGTGTCTCTAACCAGAATTGAAATTGAATTCATTTTTTTCTCCACATATACATCTCCATGGTAAAGATGCCTGTGTATATGGTAAAGGGTCTTGCAGTTGGTGAATCAGTGCAAAACTCTACCAAGAGCACATGTCGCCTACCGAACTGTTAACTAAAGAATATTACGCTCAGTATTCTGCAAATCTTACCGCTCCAGTCATTCATGAGCACCATTCCAAAGATGTGGTCGTGAGCCTGCTGTACTGGGACTGGATCACCCAACTTACTGGCTGGACCAACAAAGAATGCCATCTCCAGCTCAAAGTCCATCAGCCGACACGGTCCGAACACAGGGGGCTTGGCTGTATTTCACAAAAGAAAAACCAACACGTGAATCGCTACTATGGCTATGAACTTGACGCAATGCAATCCCCTCGAAGAATACGTTCGGGGCATATTGACCCTGACAATGCCCCCCCACAGCTAATGCTGCAAAGAAATTATAAAAAAAAGTATAAAATACTTTTCTATACGCTGCTTTTTAAAGGATGCTACATAAGTTGAAGGTTAATTTTCTCGCAACTGTGGGCATTAGTTGTTTCTGCTAGGCGTTCCTCCAATACTCACATAGAGCGGTTGGGAAACATGCCACTTAACCGGTGACAAATGTGACCGACTTTTGTGATGTAAACGTCTTTTGAAAACCGGTTAGTCATTCTAAGGGCAAGGTGTTCCTAGGAATTTTTTACAACCTATGTAAACTTAACATCTGTTAGTATGTCAGTTAATGTCGTTGCTATGAGACACATATGTGATTCAGTAACTGCAACAACAATATTCATGCGGAGATTGAAGCATTTGGAGTCCGCGTAATCTGAAAAGGGACTCTTAAGCCACTGATAACGTGCAAATTCAAACCCCATATCGTCTTCTACAAATCGAAGTTTCCGCCGCAGTTATTTCTGTGCTTGATATCTTGGCAAAAAGACCAGTTGCTCGGAAAAATGCTTATGTCGTGTCTTTTTTTCTTTGTACTTTGTCAGTTCGTGCTGTTAGTCAAATATGCACTTAACACAAACACGTAAAAACTTCCTTTTTTTTCATTTCACAAGGTTGTGAGACTAAAGGGCGGTGATGAATAGTTAATTTCACTGGGTTAAAGTACGACACATGTAAGCTTTACGTAGGCATGTACTCAGTACAATGCTTACTGTCATCAGGCCTTGTCTGGCCATTTGGACGACGTATTGGAGTTCCTGAGACGACAATTGAAGATGAACGGCCATGGTACCCAGCAGGCAAGTACTTCCTGCAGAACAGTGGTCATTAATTCAGCGGCGAGTGTCCGTAACACTGCAGTGACTGTTGAGGACAAGCATTTGGGTTATTACTTAAGAATTTTGTTCCTTACCAGTTAGGGTAAAAGGGATCGTCTTTGTCACGGAACATTACGCCACAATTTATGGCATGCTGCATGGACGAGAAGAAGTCAGAGTAGTCGCCTGATAAATCAAAATGTACAAACAATAATTAGTGTACAGCTTGCATAACGTACTCAACACACCATTCACCTTACCGATTTGTGCCGGTAAATGCATCGTTGCTTGCGACATTGGAAACCAGCGCCCTTGGGAAAAGAGACAAATGATAACTGTGGTTCATTTTTCTTTACTTAAATGGGACATATTTCATGACATGCAGTACAAGGCAGGCAGAGTGTAGTTTAAATTATGAAGCCTAACGAAAATTACTTTTTTTCATTATGCCAAAAGGATTCCTTGGGATTAGCTGTTAACAATAGGGGCTTTTAGCTTGTACGTATACATCTTTACGTTACCGTGTTACCGGATACCGGAAGGAATCTGCGCATGCGCGGGTCTTTACGGAACGTAGACTTTTACGGAACGTAAACTACTCGCCGGATAGGCTTTACGTTTTCGGCCCTATCTCGCAAATCCACCTTCGTTCGTGGCTACTCGCGATATCCGCTTTGAGGAGACTCCAGCCGCCGAGTCAAAATAAGCCGAAGTGCGAGCGATCATTAATTGTTTCAGCAGGATTGCCGAATCTACTATGACCTAGTATGCCGAAGCCGTAAACGTGAGAGGCCTGAAGCCCCTGACATGCCCGACATGCTGGATAGGTGGCGCCATCTAGCGGGGCTAAGATGAACCAGGCAACCACAGAATTGGTATTGCAGAAACATCGTGCATTCTACTTCTGACGTGAATGCCTTGCAGCGGCATAACTACGAATGAATTGCCTTTTTAATAATTTTTTCCCTAAAAAAACACTGGCAAAAACAAACGTGTTCATGACAGTGGTTGCAGAAATCGTCAAAAGATGTCAAAACCATCGTCCAGCGAACCGGTATTTTGACATTACGCCGCGTAGATTGGGATACTTTACACGCTAAAAACCTCTTTTATGATTTTGCCGCAGTGGTGATTGAATCTTATCCAAATTAAATATAGTTTAAATGGAGTTATCACCACAATTTAATGGTTTGCGCAGACGTAAAGGTATACGTTCACGTACGTACGTAAACGTTTACGTATGGGGAACTAAAACTTTTCTAAAACATGCGTTCCGGTAACACGGTAAACGCAATCCGGTATTCCGGTAACACGGTAACGTGAAAAAGTATACGTACAAGCTAAAAGCCCCTAATAAGGGCAGCAAGACTTGAATGCCTGCCGTTGTCACTGTATCACATCATAAAATGAGTTTGCAAAAAACAACATTGGGTGAAATAAAGACAAGCATGATTGCTTTTACACCAGAGTTGTTAAGGTCAAAGTTGGCCGCGTGTAGTAGATAGAAAATGATCATCATCATGAACCGGCACGAGGCATCTTTGTTCTTCTTCATCACCTTCCTTTTTTTTTCTGCTTCGCTACCTGAAAACGTGCGCCGATTTTTACCGGCGAATGATGCAACGACTTCACGGGCGAGAGCAGGAGTACACAGAGAGAGGAAGAAAAAGTGAGAGAAAAAGAAATAGAGAAAAACAAGAAACTGTTGGCGAAAAAAAAATTTTTTTGCCGAAGCGAAACTCGAGCTCGCGTAGCCACGATCCGAAGGTGAGTGTCCTAACCACTAGGCTATGCGGGCACTTTTTTCGTTCGTTAATACACGGGAATAATGCCATCAAATCTTGTCAGCTATTCCAAGAGAATTCATCGCTTTAGAATTACACTCACATTCACGCATGCAGGCACGCTGGCAGAGTAGAGCATAGCTTTGTATAGTGTGGTAGAACAAGGTGGCGGGAAAGGGAAGTGAGGGTGAGGAGAGATGTGATGGTGACGAGTAGGGAAAGGAGGATGGGAGAACGAGCCCAGAGAGAGAGAATAAAAACAGAGAAATAGATAGCACGGAAGAGAAGAAGCAGAGAAAAAGATACATGGTGAGTGACAGACAACGCAGAGAGACAGATGGGGAAACAAAGACATAGAAAGAGACAGAAAGGGCAGAAGGAGAAAAAAATAATAATGTCTGGGGTTTTACGTCCCAAAACCACGATATGGTTATGAGGGACGCCGTGTAGTGGAGGGCTCCGGAAATTTGGACCATCTGGTGTTTCCTTAACGTCTAATGACATCGCACAGTACACGGGCCTCTATCATTTCGCCTCCATCGAAATGCGAGCGCTGCGGGCGGGATCGAACCCGCGACCTTTGGGTCAGCAGCCGAGCACCCCAACCGCTACACCACCCCGGCGGACTAGAGAAAAAAAGGCAGAAGGACGGAGAAAGAAATAGACATCAAGAGTAAGAGGTAGAAAGCGACGCGCACAAGAAAGAAGAAAAAATTAAGGCAACTTCGCTCTAGTGGTGCCTAAGCCTGAAGGGAAGTGCGGAGCTGGGACAGGCTTCCTTGTTTCTCTTCTTCGGTTTTCTCTTTGTTTCCTCCTCTTTTTCTTTTTTTCTTCTCTTTCCCAGTTTTTTTCGGTCTTTTTTTTCTCTTTATTTCTATCTATTTCTATTTTATTCCCATTTTTTTTATTTATTTCTCTCAATTTCTATTTCCCGCTTGCTTCCTCTTTTGTCCTATTTTTATATGTAGTTTTGCCTGCGTTACTCTAAGCGACGAAGCATACGTCATCTCGGGCTCCCCTAAAGTGCTCCGCACATAATATCCTCATCAAGGCACTCGAAGAACAAGAGGAAGAAGACTTCTTGGCGTGAGCGCGCGCGCTCAATAAGCTACAGATGGCTATGCTATATGTGGTTTTGCCTGCGTTAAGCCAAGTGATGAGAGCATACGACAGCCCGGGCCCCTAAAGTACTCCGCGATTAAAAGAGAGAAAGCATAGCCATGTACAGTACAGTACAGCAAGTATAGTTTGCCTTATAGCGTAAGAAAAATTATCATTTTCATCAACCGGCATGCGCTTTCTTCGTTATCTTCATCGAATTCGTCCTTTTCCTTTTTTTTTTTTGAGCTTCACTCTCCCAGAACACGTGCGCTAATTTGTCCACCGTCGGATGCAAAACAACGATGGGCGAGAGATGCTGCGTTTAACACATCAGCAGTTCCATGATACATAATACGCAATAAATGCACTGCATAAATAATACATAATACATAACAAATGCACTGCACACATCCGCGACCAGTCCCCCAGCTCTGCTGTGGCCCAGCCTTGCGCCACTTAATGCGAGCTTCACAATTTTTTTTTGTTTCTTCTGATAACATCTAGATAAATGCTGATATCTCTTTATACAACAGGTGCAGCAATGGGTGAAAATAAGGTGGCAAAAATGAAAAAAAGCAGTGTGTTATTTTTATGGCTGTTAAAGCATCTCAGCTTTTTTATAGCATCTCAATAGCTGCAGCACTTTTTTTCTGTCTAATGTAGCTTGTTAACTGTCATATGCATATCTTCCGTTGTCTCAGTTCTGGCTTAAGTTGAGCACGTGTTAGCTGATTCCACTATTTGTCGAAGCCTCAAATAGATTTCCTGGAGTATTCTTTCCCCGTTTTCCAGTTCACTGCAACTCAACTCTAATTTTTTAGGGCAATTATGTGTAGTGTATTTTTTGTAGAGGCTGTTACAAGCCTGCCTCAGACCCATTTATGTTTTTGCCCTTTAATTGACGGCAGTAAATCAACAGTACAAGAAGAATATGAGTCAGAGCGATGCCAGAAAGAAAAACTTGATTAGGAAAACCAGTTCATGCTGTCTAAGTGATCAGTTTTACCAAAGTAATCCATGCGTTGTTCTTCAAGGAGCATTACTTATTACTTACTTGGCTTTTAGAGCTATGTCGTCTCTCAAGACTGGCTCGTTCTTCGACAGCAACTTCTGAATCACTTGTCTGGCCTCCACCCATGCTGGTCTGCCCAACGCCATGAATTCATTTAAGGTTTTCTATGAGAAAGAATATAAAGGGTGACCTTTTTCTCTAGAGTAACATGTATTCACAAGTGCTGTTACATACCTGTTCGAACACATGCTGCGATTGCTTCATGTGGGGCCCTGTGAATAAGTGTTTCACCACAGACAAATCGAGGATGTAGTCTCCGATAGCAACTCCAGGGTCGAGGTGTCTTCTGCGATATTAATTATGGGTCAGAATATTTCAGAGCAACGCACGAGCTGTGAAGCATCATAGTAGGAGATCTAATGCAGTTTTATGTGCCTTAAGCTATTTATAAGTGCTACCTCAGGATCATACTGTACAAAACCTCTCGATTTATGCCTACACTAAATTGTAGCCACTGTGGCTGTAGCTGAACATTCTCAGATACACAAAAACTGTCACTTTTGAATAGCGGACATTGTGCGCTATAAAAGAAACGTGCTAACTTGCATGGTGTGTCAATCTTTCACCATACTTTCGCACACATATGACACTAGCTAATATGTAGAATCTCACACGAACGCACCCCGAGCATTCAACTAAAAAATTGTCAAATTACAGCTTTCAGTTGTACATATAAAAACTCACGGAGCAAGTATGTTGATATTCAAAGAGCATTTCGTGTCATATCAACTGTAAGTCGATCAACATACGTTGCTTAAATAGAAGCAGTTGTGTTCCCGACCTCTAATGTGTAGTGCTGGCGCGAGACAATAAATCCTCTTGCCGAGAGTCAGTAGCGTAGCCAGAAATTTTTTTCGGGGGGGGGGGGGGGGGGGGTTCAACCATACTTTATGTATGTTCGTGCGTGCGTTTGTATGTGTGCGTGCATATATACGCAAGCAAAACTGAAAAATTTCGAGGGGGGGGGGGGTTTGAACCCCCCCCAACCCCCCCCCCCCCCTTGGCTACGCCACTGCCGAGAGTAAAATAAATTGTATTAAAAAAGAAGGAAGAAGAAATGAAAACAAGATATAAAAAATCTGTGTACTTCAGTTTAATATTGGCTCAGTCTGAAACATATTGCTACTTGTAGCATATGAACGATGAAGAAGGATACACACCAGAGGATGGGCTTCAGCATTGGTCTTTTCATTCACGCTTCCCGATGCAATAAGTCGACATACTTGTGTATTTTTTGTTCTCTTGAAACATACCGCATTATATTTAGCTTTATGCGGTATTGAACAAAATAATACAACGCTTCCGCCACTTGCTGTGAAGACTTAGCCAAACTGGTGACAAATGTGGGATATCGTCACACATGTGACCGGCAGATGACCTTCCCTAGGTTGTTGCACGTCCCCTGCCAAAACAGCACTTCCCATATTGCGGTGCTTTTCAGCTGGCCATCTCAAATCTTTAACCCGCCAGTCTAACCTCTCCAGCATGACACGCTGTGCTGCATACGCATTTCTCACACAGAGCACACCAAAACAGATCAACCTTTCCCGTCTGGTAAGCTGGGTTGGTCAGAGTGGAGAGGTCTTTTTAACCATTTAACATAGCTAGGATACGCACACAGCTGTTTCCCATGCACTGCCAGGTATAGGAAGCAAGTGGAACAGCCTTCAGCATCTTTCTTGGGAGTCCATTTTTTCAAGAATACAGGCTGCTCTATAGTTCTCCTTCCAGATGGGCCAACATAGCTCTACCTATGGCCCCTTGTAAATTGGTCACAGAATAAACAGTATGCCTCCACATGCATTTTTCACAGCTCCGATGTTTCTGCAACATATATATGCGTGGCAGAAAACCGTAAGTATTCTTAATTCGGGGCAGATAAGTGTATTTTCGATTGCTTTGTATTTCACTATTGTGTCAGACAAAGTTGCGAGTGTGAATCGTGATTCCTTCCTCATAATATACAACGAGAAGCTCGTTAAGGCAACTAAATCAAATGGCAGATATGCAATGTCCAAGTGACAACTAGAATTGGAGCAACAGATTTATTTTCTTGCATTTCATGGTGCGCGTGCCTCACAATCAATTTTAATTGCGTCAATCTATACTTTATCGGAGTTACATCGCATACCTTTATCCAGACGTGTAGCAACAGCATACTGACTTTAGAAGTGCATCAAGTTCTGCCTACATGCTGCCATAGGCGTGCGCAGGGTTGACTTTTTTTATGGGGGGGGGGGGGGGGGCAAGTTTCGTAGCAGCCCCGCCCCCCCTCTCGCTCTGTAATCGAGTAATAGAGGATCAAACTTCCCAATGGATGCAAAAATGAAAACGAATCGTTGACGCACTTCTCACAGCGGCCTGCCGTTGGTACTCGGCTTTTCTAGAGTAAATTTGGTGCGTAAACAGTTCTTTCAATGCAACATCGGGGGCCACGGCTGCCATTATAGAAAAAAAATGTGTCGCCATAACTCTATACATTAAATAATGACAGAACAGGTCTGACTGAATAAATGTGTGAGGCAGATGCGGCGCCCCTCTTAGACGACTAGGAAAGGCGCCCCCCCCCCCCCCCACCCACCCCACCCCCCAACACCGTGCGCACGCGTGGGAATGCTGCTGACAAGCTAGGCACATACATGTGTATTACTTTTGTACAATTTTCATTTGATGTGGATGTTTGTGCCCACACTTATCACAAAAACACGACGCCCCCCCCCCCCCCCTTTCCCCCTCGATGTTCTTGTTCTTCTTAGCAAAACCGACAACTCTCTTTTGATGACGCATCTGCAACACTCGTGCATATGTGAATATGCGATGTAATTGCACGGATGGATCCAGAGGGAGGTAGTTCCGGAAGTCCTGGCACCCCCTTATTAGTTAATGTATAAGCTTAGTGCGGGTGTTGACGCCTCGCACTCAGCTTGAAGTAGCAGGATTTCCATAGCTAACCTTCTGAAACGCCCCCCCCCCCCTTCCCCCCGGAAAAATTCTGTATCCAATCCGCCCCTATAATTATGATCAAAACTTGAACTCTGCAAGCTTGATATGGTGTGTGAGTGACTCCATAATATTATGCGTTTGTAATAACTTGTTTGATCTTTGGAGCATTGCGTTATCACAGCCGTCAAATCACCGCTGCGCTGGGATTTTTTTTATCTATGCAAGCCATGAACTCGCTTATCGAAATAGTAAACTTTGTCTAACCTTCATTATAACAGCTGTTCCCCGCACGCGATGGCGCCAATTAGCATGCATGTCACTCAACGCGAGTAAACTACTTCCGAGTAACCCAAAAAAAGGTTATATTTATATGATAGTGCGTGAGGTAATGTGCAGTGCTATCCGTGATTTATTTCATTTTACAGGCTTTGCTGTTCCGAATATCACCGAACATTTCCTGCATCAAAATCTCGGTTTGATAGTGAGGTTTCAATAACGCGCCTCACAATCACGTCACAAAGCCACCGGCATATCGTCAGAACGCGCAACATGCAAGCAGGCGCAACTACCACCATGGCTCGTTGCCCCCGTTGCACACTTCATGTTTTCATTAAGTTATCTGGTAAAATGTCGCTGAGCATAACCTCCCGAACATTTCGCGCCCATAAGCGTGCGCAGGGTTCCCCTCTTCAGGGGGGGGCAGAGGGGGCGAAGGTTCATCGCAGCGCCCCCCCCCTCCCTGTTAATTCAATGGATGGGGCAGAATTTGCGCCCCCTCTCTTAGGTGACTAGGGGGGGCGGCCGCCCCCTCTGCCCCCCCCTCGTGCGCACGCCTATGTTCGCGCCCACGGATAGCGGGCGCCGTAATAGCGCGGTCTTGCGGCACGCCCAGCACCCCATGCATAGAGCCGTGAAGTAAAAGCTATACCAGTTGGGGTAACTTTAACAGCGTACTGCTAATGGCCGAAAAAAAAAAGGGGGGGGGGGGGGGCACGTTTGACCAACTGGGGGGCACGAAAAGCCGTTAAGTGCTGGCGCGAGAGCAGTCGGCGCGCAGCTACAAGACTACAGTATGACGGCGGTGCCGTCGTTAGGCGCAGTATCGCGATTAGAGCTTTTGAACCGCGTGTATTATACGTACGTTTGTCGGCGTAGAGAAGATTCCGTACGGCAAGTTTTCGTACGAAAAGTCGCAATCCTCGGGGACGGCCACGAACGACATGTTCATAAGTAGTTGGTTTAAGCACAACAGGCAGACAGTCGGTTGCAAGAGGCGAGTGGCTTTGGATGGGTGCGGGTATATATGTGAGGGTCACGAGGGTGGTGGGGAGTAGTTTAAGCCGCGGAGTGCACTTCCTGTCCTCATTCATTTATTACTTATTTTATTTTATTTACATCATACTGCAGATCCTGTGACCCAAGGAGGAGGGGCATAGTACATCATAAAAAAGTTCACCGACGATTGCGATACTGCCTCATACGAATTCTGAGCGCAGCTGTTCAGTGTTTTGATTTTGCGATAAGTTGAGGCAAATGCTCATGCTTCGGCGGCGCGCACCTCTGGATTCTGGCGTCGGCGGCGATAAGCCTCTGCTCTCGCAGCTCGTTTAGCAGCAGCGGCAGACGATGCACTTCCACCAGTTGCGTCGTTCATTGTTCAGAAAGAACTTGCTGAGACTATTGTGTATTAGGTACACGGTTTCAGTAACGCCTTGAGTAGCGTGACCGGCTGGACTGGCGCGGACGATTTCGTACAGACGGAGAGTAGCGCGACGGCCCCGCCAACCGGGAAACCGCGGAAGGTAGCCCGTGGCAGTGGTGTTCCCTACCACGCCGAAGAATTCCCGTTCCTAGACAGGAAAATTCCCTATTTCGGGCGTGTTTCCCTGCATACGCTCAGAAAACTCCCAGCATATTTCACTGCACAATAGTAGAAATATGTGCGCCCCCCCCTCCTCACACACATACTATATTTGCATGTGTGTGATGTGTTCGCGACTACTGAAATCATGACTAGAGCCTGAGCCTCCTGCACAACAAAAGCATGGCTTGCTTAACTCATGTGCTGTAAGTACATTGCACATAGTGGGCTTCGAGTCCAACACCAGGAGTGAACTAGAAGTCGCTCCGCATAAATATCAGAAACAAATCTCAAGGTCTATGCTTGCGTGCTGCATGCGCCAGAACCGATTGCAGAAGCCGAAGGCGCACAATGACCACTATGTCATCATCATCATCATCATCATCATCATCATTATCATCATCATCATCAGGCTGACTACGCCCACTGCAGGGCAAAGGCCTCTCCCATGTTCCGCCAATCAACCCGGTCCTGTGCTTTCCGCTGCCACGTTATACCTGCAAACTTCTTCATCTCATCTGCCCACCTAATTTTCTGTCTCCCCCTCGCGCGTTTGCCTTCTCTTGGAATTCAGTCAGTTTCCCTTAATGACCTGCGGTTATCCTGCCTACGCGTGCCCGGTCCATGTCCATTTCTTCTTTTTGATTTCAACTATGATATCCTTAACCCCCGTTTGTTCCCTGACCCACTCTGCTCTCTTCGTGTCTCTTAAGGTTACACCTTTCATTTTCCTTTCCATTGCTCGCTGCGTCATCCTCAATTTAAGTTGAATGCTCTTCGTGAGCCTGCAGGTTTCTGCTCCGTAAGGAAGTACCGGTAAGATGCAGCTGTTATATACCTTCCTCTTGAGGGATAGTGCTAGACTACCATTCATGATGTGAGAATGCTTGCCGAATGTGCTCCACGCCATCCTTATTATAGTCATTTCACTCTCACGGTTCGGCTCCGCGGTTACTACCTGTCTTAACTAGACGTATTCCTTCACAACTTCAAGTGTCTCGCCAGCTATCGCAAAGCGCTGTTCTCTGCCGAGACTGTGGCACTACTTGAATTTTATGCATATTAATTTTCAGACCTACTTTACTGCTTTCCGTGTCCAATTCAGTAATCTCGAGTTGTAATTCGTCCCCTGAGTCACTCATCAAAGCAATGTCATCAGCGAATCGCAGGTTACTAAGATACTCTCCATTAACTCTAATCCCTAACTCTTCCCGGTCTAGAGCTCTGAAAACCTCCTGTAAACACGCGGTGAATAGCACTGGGGAGATCGTGTCTCCGTGCCTTAAACCCTTCTTTATTGGGATAGGTAGGAAGAACAGAGGAAGTGCCTCAGACAGGCTGGCCGACTTTCGATAGGTGGACCTATCTTTGTCAAAGGCGCATTGTTATCCCTGGCGTGTTGGTTTTAAGGGGGGTTAGTATTAACGTCGTCAATACTAACCCCCTTAAAACGCCCGGCGAGAATAACGCATTTGTTCATTGTATTTTCGGAGGTTTTTAAGGTCCCTTCAACACAACAAGTTTCAGGAAATTTTCCCCCCTCCCCAAGTGTAGGGTAGCAAACTGGACATAGTCTAGTTAACCTCCCTACCTTTCCTATATTTATTCTCTCTCTCTCTCTCAGGAAATTTTGTTGAACAAATGTGTCAAAAATACGAAAAAAGCATTTTGAAATGCCTTGACGTCACCGTCAGACATTTCGGCGAGAAACTTGAAGGTAGAAATTTTTTACATTGATTTTGTCCTCTATTAATAAACCTATGGTTGTGAAATTAACGACATTAGAGTTTTCATGTTATGGTTTTCAATTAATCGATCAACTTTAGGGTCCTTTCAGGACGATATCTGCCTAACAGGGCCATTCTATCCACATGCCAGGGGGGGGGGGCGGGGTGGGGGGTGTACACATCCGAGTTAATCTCTGGCCGAAATAAACAACAAGAGAAGCAAAAGAAGCAAACGAGCAAAGGCACAAATTAGAAGAGAAACAAAATGAAAGAACAAAAGAATCAGAAACCTTACAGACAACTATAAAGCGAAAATCATTTTTAAAATTGAAAAGGACGCGGCGAACCAATATTTCAGAAAAAAGACTAAAAATTCTGCCTCGTCTTCATTCAATCTCGAAAATAGCTAAACTATCGTAATAATTTTCTATCGCGAAAATGAAGAGACCGCAAAACTATTCTTTTTTCGGGCTGATATCGGCGTGGTTTTAGATTTTGAATTGCACTTTAGTGGCGCTATTCCAGTCATTGACTTGTTTACATTCACACAGACGGCCCGTAAAAGTTCCCAGCTGCGAAACAAGGCACTATGCACAGGATATGGCATTGTTTTGCTCGCCGCGGTCATCCGGCCGTCGATGCGCACGTCTATAGTAGCGGTAAATTGGCACGAATTTCGAAGCCGTGATATACAATTGAAGAACAAAAAAAAAGTTCTTTTTGTCTGCGGGAGGGCAGTGGCGGCCGCATTTTCGTTGGACACGAAAATACTCGTGCTCCGTGTACCTTTTAGGTGCACGTTAAAGAACCCCAGGTATATATAGTCAAAATTTCCGGAGTCCTCCCCCATTGCGGTCTCTCTCATAATCATATCGTGGTTTTAGGATATTAAACCTATAAAATTATTATTTGTCTTCGGAGATTCTGGAAAAAAAGTAAAAAAGGTCACCCTATAGCCAGTCGTAATGTCGTACAAAATACCATAGCAATTTCTTTTTATTTTGATGCGATCGAGCTTAACCCGCAAAAAGAAAAATTCAGCAGATCCCAAGTACCATGGGAATCGATGTTATGCGGAGGTAAGGTGACAGTGTTGTAATTTTTTTTATTAAGCGAAACATTATGAAATGACGCTAAAGATATGTACAAATGTTGTACGCACATATATATGTTGAAAAGTCGCATATTTTTCATATAAACAGTTGTTTACAGTTGCGTAATGATGCCAACAGAAACGTGGGTATTACCAACACCAGAAGCGGTGAGCTGATATGTAGCGCTTGTAATTGCGAGTATGGTAGAATTGGATAGTGCCACGTAAACCAACTACAGTGGATGGCGCTTAAGTAGCCTATACGACTGACGTTAACCCGACATGACTCCTTCATCATAGAAGTGCATATGCAATGTTTTGAAAATTAGATAGCCTGCACTGCAAACACAATTGACCTTTCACCAACAGTACGCCTGCATAGGATCTTTTTCCAAAGCAGTTTCGAGGCCTGACGTGGCTGTGTGGTAGAATACTTGATTGCCACGCAGATTGCGTGGGTTCGATTCCTGCTGGGACTCTGATTTCTATTGTTTGCGTTCGTCGGTTCAACGCTGCCGTTGTCAGTTTTTCTTAACGCTCTCGCATTTAAATTACCAATGTCCGTCCTCGCCGTTCCTGAGTAGATATAAATTGTCAAACACCTGTGGCTCATACCCGCATACTGCGGTCCGTGGTATACGGGTATGAGCCACACGTGTCTGGAGAAATGAGTTTGACGACGTAGGCGACGGGAGTTTCACGTTATTCAAATCACGACCAGCCGGACGTATTCGTCAAATCCTCTTACCCTCCCATACTGACTTTGGTCGACCTCAAGTTAAGGAGGCGATCACGAGAGCACCCAGACGTAGGCGGATAGATAGATAGATAGATAGATAGATAGATAGATAGATAGATAGATAGATAGATAGATAGATAGATAGATAGATAGATAGATAGATAGATAGATAGATAGATAGATAGATAGATAGATAGATAGATAGATAGAAACGCCAAAGTGCTTGCAGTACGCAAAGAAATGCTTCGCATTTTAAAAAAAAATGTCAAGAAAAGAAAACTGTTACGATCGCTCGGCACCGTGATATTTGGGAAACTTCTTGATTGTTTTAGACCATTCTAATAAAATTGCACGCACTACACGACTTGCCGTGTTTACTATGGATCTAACGCGAGCCCTAGCGATAATGCTGGAGTTTTCGATCTCTTGTGCATGTAAACGACGACGCGTTCCACCGACGATCAGATTACCGAGTTCCGACGACTGTGATCGCCGCAATCAGTGTGCATTGCTCCGAGTTTTCAATTCCTGGTCACAAGTTCGCCCAATGAAGAGTTCTGTATTTACCATGTTGGTTCTGTTCTGTTCTAACTGTCTTGCTGTGGAGAGGTTGAGGTTTACATTACCTCGATTACTACATTGCTATAAGTTCTGCAATCTGCGAAAACTCGCGGTTAAAATGACGTGTGCACACTAAACAGCGTGTTACTATGCTGAACAATCCCTAAACCCTTTTTGAAATAGCCGGGTAGTGTCTCGTTGTAAACGTAATTCGAGAAAGCTACCCGCCGAATCACAATGGCAGTGGCTACTTAACATCAACTGGCGATATTGATTCACATGCGTATAATAAATATTTTCAGTTTGTAGTATAACAATATTTATTTTTTTTGTGCGCGTGTACTATGCAAACCGTGTACTATGCAAACTCTGCAAACCGCGCGGGGAAAAAGGACAGTTGCACGGCAATGTTCAACTGTTTGCGCCTTCGTGCCATCATAAACAATAACATTTTTTTTTTGCTTTCCTGTCGTAGATACAGGTCGTGCACGTCTTTTGAAATTATTTGCATTTATGCAAAAATTTCTTGCGCCTACATTCACGACCTTGGCGGCCTAAAACGTGTTTTGCCTGCCTATTTTTGGCGGCCCGAAAACGCGTTTTTTGTAATGCCTCAAAAACAGGCCTCTATACTCGTCGCTTAGTACTGAGAAAGTCACACAATAAATAAAGGTTGTTTTTTATTTTCTTTATTTCGATAGCTTACCCTTAGGCATAACGTATGGTGTCAGAGATACACGAACATCTTTGATTCGTGCAGAAAGTCTAGCAGTGAACAGGTCTGGCGGATCCAACGATGGAGGCCGAGTGGTCGACCGCGCTTGAGGAGCTGTTGCATAGAGGTGGCGAAAAGAAGAGGGAGTAATTGCAGACTGGGCAGGTCCGCACCAAGTGTGTCACTGCCACATCGTGGATTGTGGCGTCACAGAACGCAAGACCGATCATATGAGTCGCGCTATTGCTACGGCCAGAGATTGTCATAGACGGGGTTGAGCGCAGCGCCGACACGAAGCCTCCGTAAAGCAACCTCCTGTCGGCGAGTTAATCCACCAGGGAGGTCTGACGTAGAGTTACTGAATATGCTACCTTTAAAGTAGCGTATACAGCAAATCCAGTTTGATCCACTAGGAGGTATAAAGGCTCGTGTGTCGCGCGAGTCTTTCTGTATAGTATAGTATAGTATAGTATACTGTAGTATGGTACTGTATAGTATATCGTATAGCATAGCATAGTGTAGTGTAGTATAGTATAGTATAGTATAGTATACTATACTATAGAAAGTTGTTATGCTCTGCTAGCGTACCTGGATAGCCGAGTGGTTGCGATGCTCGCCTTCGGATCATGGGCCCCCGGGTTCGGATCCCTCCTCGTCAAGATTTTTTTTTCCGCCGTCAATTTCTGTCTTTCTCTATATTTTTCTTTCTTTATCGCTATCTCTGTACTCGTTCTCTCACCCATCAGAGTCATTCCATCCCACTCCGGACAAATCGGCGCAAGTGTTCTGCGAGCGAAGCACAAGAGGACGAAGGGAACAGCTCCACTGTGAAAAAATTGGAAGCAGGATCGATCTGTGTTAGGACCAGCTGTCAACCATCATAGGCGTGCGCAGGGTTCAACGTTTGGGGAGGTTTATCGCAGCGCCCCTACCCCGTCGCTCCGCACCCCCCGTTGGTCGAGTCCAAAAGATAGCATGCTTCACAATGGATGAATAAATGAAAATGGAGCGATGACACGATTCTCACCGTGACCTGCCTTTGGTTCCTGGCTGTGCAGGAGTAAAGATATGGGACGTATCTTGAATGAATATGGGACGTAAACAGTTCTTTAAAATGAAACATCGGGCCTACAGTCACCTGCGTGGCCATAAGCCTTGACATTAAACAATGACGAGACCGATCCGACTGAATAAACGTAACTTCGCGCCCAACTCTTAAGTGATTAGCCCCCCCTCATCGTGCCAACATGCATGATGTATGGTCGACATTATGTCAAAGCGTTAAAGAACACGTAATTGCGCATGCACACCTTTATAATGTCACGTGGTTGTGGCGGTGAAGAAGGCTGCAGTAAGACCGCACGGTAAATACAGAACTTGTGCCAAGGAATTGAAGTACAAGCAACCAGAGTTGTACGTAACGCGTTGCAAGTAATCTATCACTTGTAATCAACTACATTTCCGGGTAATTTTTAATACAATTAATTACTTTTCCGAAACTGTAAGGTTCCGGGAAATTCAAATATATTTTCTTGTAATTGATTACCGGTAAGCGAGTACTCGTTTTCTTTTTTTTTTTTTTCAAGATCACGTTGTGACCAGTCTTCTACGGAGCGGTCGCATATTTTTCCAACTCTTCCAAGGCCTTACCTGCAAAGCCTTACTCAAGCGCCGGCAATATCGAAGCGCGACGCTTCATGTAGAGGACATAGACACAAGCGCTGCAGCACTGCGCAACTATACGAGATTGTGCGTAAGGTGCTCCTACGTTATAATGCCGCCCTTTCCTCCAGCGCATTCACTGAGAGAGTTTTCATGGCAGCAGCTGACCTCTTAACGAGGAAATGTGGAGGAATCTGCCACGACAACTTTGAAAAATAACTCCCGTTACAAGTTAAAGACGTCTGACCGTAGGCGTGCGCAGGGTTCCCCTTCAGGGGGGGGGGGGCGAAGGTTTGTCGCAGTGCCCCCCCCCCCTCCCTATTACGTCAATGTGTGGGGCTGACTTTGCGCCCCCCCTCTTAGGTGACTAGAGGTGGCGGCCGCCCCCCCCCCCCCTGCCCCCCCTCGTGCGCACGCCTATGCGTATGACACTACATCACAGAAGCCTCAGCCTTCTCTCTACCATGCAAGCCTCAGCAGAGTTCATCGTAGTTTGAGTAAGTTGGTGTTATAATAAAATTTTGACGGAAAGTAACGCAAAAGTAATCGACTACACCTTTTAGGGGCGAAGCTCCTTAAAGCGGCACCCGTTCGTCCCTCGTCGTAGTCGTAGTAGTAGTAGTGCGTATCAAGTCTTACGCTTTGACCTCCAAGGTGGTGCCGGTGGGAGATTTCTCCTGTGCGTTGTTGAACAATAAAAAATTCGCAGCGTGCGCGTTAACTAAAAGCCGAATTCTTCTGTCTCTCATTCCCCATTAGCAGCCATTGGCATTTCTCCTGTGCGTGATTAAACAATAAAAATTTTGTTCAAAACGCCGTTGATTGATGAAATAAACCAACGAAAGACGCCAGATGTTTTCTAAAAGCAAAACGAAAAGACGCCAGATGTTTCTAAAGCAAAACGAAAAGACGCCAGCTGCTTAACGAAAGACGCCAGGTGTTTTCTAAAGCAATGGTTTTATAATCAAAACCATATCGCGATACAGGTTTGTAGTTGACGATGCTCGTTGCCGTCGGTGTGTGCTCGTATGGATAAGGATGCCGCTGCAACCAGTGCAGTGCTGGGCAGTATCGAAGATACATGTATCTTCGATACTATCTCAGATACTCTTCGGGTATCTTGTATCTGTATAGCGATACGTCTCGCAAAATGAGTATCTGTATCTGTATTTCCGATACATTCAATAATGTATCGTGTATCTGAAGATACAAGATACTGCTGTAGAAAACGCCACCGTGCTAAACAATAAACGTCGACCTGAAATTCCGGTTCTCAAGCTGATATTGCTACCACTAAGCCACCTGAATAAAACTAACGACAGTGACATTCTTGTATACTTCAGCCAGTGCGCTTCAGCAAGCACAGGCGATGAGGTAGGTGCGTCCGAACTGGTGGAGTAGAGTCAAAACGGCGCTCGAGCCATATCGACAAAAATAAGTGCGCGAACGTCTGCGTTTTATCGCTGTTTTCTTTCTTTTTATTTGTTTCGGTACCGTGACACTTGCTCGTAGCCACGGTACTATGCTGCGTACTCTAAAGCGTACGACGTCTTTCACTCAAATTTTGGTGCCGCTGTAGTGTGGTTATCAAAGTTTGTCTTGCGTGGTGCTTCGTTACAAAGTCTCAATTAAGAATGCAAGAATGGGGCTGCTTCGCGTCTCGCGGATTTCATTCATCAGTGATTTGAAAGATCTTTCGTTGTAAGCATGACTTGCATACGATGCGATTGACTTACTTGCGAATGAGATTCTAACAACCATCGAACTATCGGTGCTGATGTTAGATGCAATAGTACAAGCATTTACGGAACCGGAAATATTTTGACGTACTGTGTCTTTGTTCTTCCAGTTGTATCCCAGAAGTTTTTTTAATGATAATTTGAATGTGCGCGAAAGTGCTGTCTTTGATCTCCTCCGTTTGCATTCTATACGTTATCTGGACCTCTGTATAGTTATCGCCCGTCTATTTATTGTAATATGCGTTCTGTAACCTGCTGCTAAAATACGTTCGCTGCTTTATATTTATTTTTTAACTGTCTGCGAACGTGGTTTTCTCTCATATTGTGCGGGCTTTCTTTAAAATGCCGTAAATATTCATCACACAGCATATACACTGCCAAACAAAAGTGAATTGGTCGTTTTTAAATGCGCTCTACGACGTCTCGAAGCGAAGTTGGCCCTAAAGTGAATGTTAAAAATGTCGCGTAATCGACCTTATTTAATTAACCAATTAAGCTCAGTATAAAAAATTCCAAAACGAATTCGACATGACAGTACTTCACAAATCTTTTATTTCATTCAGTGGTGGTTAACCACCTTTTTTTTAATATTTGGTTATACTTACGTGAAACAGCCTGTATACTTATTCACTTTGGTTGTTTATTACGGAGCCGCCTAGCTATTTGACTTCGATATATTCGTGTTCGTTTTCTTTAGGTCACCGCAAAGTATTCTTATTGTAACAAATCTGCAGGGAACCAGAGCTAAAGGTGGAAATAGTAAATAGCAGTAACATCCCGCTGGCGCTTTGTGCCACTACAATTCGTCTGAGGCGTTTATGGGCGGCGCAAGTTCCCTCGAAAAAGAAATAGTAAAAAATCGCGCGTCACTGAATGTGTTGGTAACGAACGCTTTACGCCAGCAGATATGTACAATATGAAAAATCAGTGCAGTTAAATGACCTCCATAAATTGTGAGTGCTGACTACGTAGTTCATCGTCTTCACACGATGCGCCACAAAAAGTATCTCTACCAACGCTGTTGCTGCTCTGCACATGTTGGTTGAACAGTATTAGAAAACGGCAATATGCTTGCGGACAAAGCAAGAGTGCACACCGGTATTTGCATAATCGTGTGGAGGCATTTTAATAAACTTCTTGCAAATATATGGCAACCCGCTATAGTTGGTCGCCAAGTAGAGCAGCGACACTCATTAATCACAAAAGTGTCAAGCAAAAGCCACTAACAGAGCAATGGTTAATGAGCTGTCATGTTAAGCAGCCAAGCAAAATCCGGAAAAAGTTGTTTCGGAATCAAAACTTATATACCTTGAGCAAGGACGACAGAAAATCTTGTGATACAAATAGGCATTTCGTTAAAATTAAACGAAGTTGATAGCTGTTAAGAAGTTTTCAAGTAAACACATTTGTATATAGGCCTTTGCAGCTTCGTTATATAGATCTATAATAGCTAATTTGCAAAATGTATCGAAGTATCTTAAGATACAATTGGGAAGTATCGTATCGGATACAATTATTTCTGAAGTATCTTGTATCAGTATCTCAAATACTTCTTGCCTGAGTATCTTGTATCGTATCGCGATACAATTTCAAAGTATCTTTGCCCAGCCCTGAACCAGTGCAAGAACCACTTAGCTTACATTTCACCGACCACAAAGGCGGTCATAATGAAAGGACAACGGAAACCAGCAATAAAAGTTTGATAAAACATTTAATCAATCGTTTCACGTCATTTTTATCGGGCGAATTAACGGAAGAAATTTCACGGTTTAACCGATGATTACTTCCAGGAGCTTCGCCCAATCTCATCATCATTCACCTCGTGGATCTGCCGTCAATTTTTTTAATTGCTCAGGTCCTTTTCATGGGCAGTAATTGACCAGTGTAATCAGTCACACTTCAAATGAAATAATTGTAGTCGGTTACGTTTCTGTAACGTATACCGAACGCGTCGTCTTTTATACACACACAATTGATCGAAAATTCCAGCGTTATCACTGGGGCTCGCGTTAGTTCCAGAATAAACACGACTAGTCGTGTACTGCGCGAAATCTAAAACAATCCAGAAGTTTCCCAAACACTACGGCGGCGAGCGGTTGTACTTTTTTTTTTTTTTTTTTGCGTCTGTGAGTGAAATTTTATCACATCAAAGTAAAGAACTGAGGGTCCATTGCAATGTTGCCATGGTGTTCTGTATTATATATGAAAGGTTAGGGTTAGTTTAAGACTTTTTTTTTTCCCCGGAATTCCCCGAAAACAAGGAGAACTCATTTGTTATTATGCCTTTCTTTTTTTTTCACGGCTTCAGAATTCGACCACATTTACTTCTACTAGACGAGCGATAACGACGGCCGGATGACCGCGGCGGGCGAAACAACGCTGTATCCTGTGCAGCGCCTTCTTTTGCAGCTGCGAATAATTTTATGGGGGGTCCGTCTGTGCGGATATGTAAAGACATCAGTGACTGCAATAGCGCTCGTAAAGTGCTATCAAGCACTGAAAGCCTATGCCACGCAAATGCAGCGTAAAAAAAAAAAAAAAAAAGAAAGAAAGAAAGAAAGAAAGAAAGAAAGAAAGAAAACTTTTGCGCTCCCTTCATTTTCGTGATCGAAGTAGAATATCACGATACCTCAAGCTTGAGATTGAGCGAAGACGACTTGGAATATGGACTGCTGCGTTGTACCTTTAATTTTTAAAGATGATTTTTGTTTCCTGCTTATCTGCAATTTTTCACATTTTTTTCCTTTTCTTTCGTTTCTCTTCTGATTTTGCATTTTTGCGTACTTCTTTCGCTTTTCTTGCTGTTTATTTCTGTGAGAAATTTAATCGGATGTGTAACCACTACGCGGAATGTGGATAGAAGGGGCCTATTAGGAAGACATTCACCCTTAAAAAAAATACAGTTGTGTCTAGATTTCTGCACGAACTTAAAGGGACACTAAAGCGAAACAATGACTTGGTTTAGATTGACAAACTGTCTCTGAGAACTCTAATGCCATATGTTTCACTATCATAAATTCATTTTTAGCGGAAAAAAATCAAGGTTGAAGTTTTATTTTTAAATTTGGTGCCGTTATCTGCGCGCGTGACGTCAGAAATTCCAAATGTATTTTTCATATTTTCGCGACATTGGCTCGATTAAATTTTCTGAAACTTCGTATGCTAGGTCTATGGCAACCACAGATGACGATGCACCTCATTTTTGTCGATTAGAAGCTACGTAGGACTCAGTAGACGCCTTCAGAATTTATGACGTCACGGTGTTTGGTGCGGGAATCTCAAGGTGGCGTCTCCACCTGCATTTTCTTTTCGCGTGTTTTCTCGCTTACCAAGCGTCGTGTCGCGGTTAGAGTGGTGTTTTCGGGATTGTGAAATTGTACTTAACCCATATATGCCCAAACTCAGAAAAAATGACAAAATGGAAAACAAATATTTTTTTCACAAAAAAGTGCACTTGTACCCTCAAAAGAAAGCACAAGTTTTTTATTTACTGCCAGGTAAACGTGACACTGTTTTTCAAGCGGTCCTACATACTGGACACTGGGCATTATGGGTGCTATGTGCGGGTGTGGTAAGCCTTGAAACATTTCACGTGCATACCGACATTGCACTTCTCACAGCGAGGAGTTGTCTTCTCATGTCAGTGAGCGCACCTTGTCTGTTTACTCTGAGGGACAACAGTGTGGTCGGTGCGCGTCTACAAGACGTCTTTCATACGAAGCACGCGTTTGCCCGGAGAAAGCGGTCGGCACGTGGCGGGATGAAAAGCAAGCAATGTGCAGGCTTGCACGTTGAGAATAAGACCTGTTTTATGTGCTGTAAGTGGCGCTAGTCATCAGCTAAAGAACTACCGATGTTAGAATGCATCAAAGAAGCGTCCTATATGTAGGACACTGGGATATATGGGTTAATTTTTGCCCTTTAGTGTCCCTTTAAGCACAAAATGCTGCAGTTTGGGAACCGCGAATTTCAAATTCGCAAATATTCGCGAGTTAATCGGGGCTGTGAAATTACGACATGCTTAGCAGCGCAACACTTCTGTTGCTTCAGACAACAACAACGGAAGGCAACAATGCAATGTGGCAACGTTAAATCACAAGTGACCTCATAGGTTTTCTCAATACACTTAAGATGCGAAATTAAAAACGGTTGGTTGGGATAGGACATTTCACGATACGCGTTCAATAATACATAGTTCTTGGCATTATTTTAAGCAGAAGGTTTCTAGAAAAAATAGTATTCTGTCGAGCACTGGCTTCTCTTTCATCCTGCCTAATCAATATCATTTGGAAGTTGCTTCAATTATACCAATTATTTATTTTTTAATTAGTTCCGCGCATCGTTTGATTTTTCGAAGTGTGTTTGGTTATACGACGATTAAGTACCGAGGAGTCGTATCGTTGAATAAAGTTTAATGTCTTTGTAACGTTATTTAGATAAGTCTTTGTGAATTTGTGTCTCAACAAATACACTGCAGTGAACTGTTGACTGTAACAAAAGATTCACACGATAATTCATCGATGTATCGACGATACTGATCTGACACATATCTCGTCGTGTAGGAAAGAAGGGGAATTTTAAGGGCTCGTTTTTCTTAGTTAGACACAATATTAATGAGTAGTAACAAGGTAAATATAAGGGATGTTAATTATTTGTTACAAACAACACCCCTTATACTTACCCTGGTATTATTGTCTGTTAGTTCTCACATCTTGCCGTGTGTATCATGATACAGATACACGATTACGAAACAGTATCTTGATCATGGGCGTAGTCAGAATTTTTTTCGGGGGGGGGGGGGGGGGGGGTTCATTCATGCTTTATGTATCTTCGTGCGTGCGTTTGTACGTGTGCGTGTACAAAATTGAAAAAATTCGGAGGTGGGGGGCTTGAACACTCCCTAACATCCCCCCCCTGGCTACGGCCCTGATCTTAATCACGTCTCAGATGCATGCACTTTCAATATTTTGGACGTCCCGTTAGAACAACAAAACGCGAGGTACTTTTGCAAGTTACCGTGAGATTTAGCGAGCGTAGGTATTCGTCGGTGCGAATAAATTAATTAGTGATCGAGAATCGCACGGCTCGTACTTACGAGCAAAGTACATAACGAAGCAGCGCGTGGCGATAGGCAGCCGGAAAAAGCCACATACGCGAGCTAATCGCAGATGGGTCTAAAGATGTCCAGCAGAGAGCGCATGCGACGAGACGATGTGGCCACGTGGCCTTGGCTGTAGTTACTTGATGCCCCTAGACCAGTTCCAGCGCCTCGGGTCAAACCAAGCGATAGGGAGAGGAAAAGCGCGCCGCAGCTGAAACGACTCTCAACCCCCCTTGTCCCCCCTCTCACATACCCGCACCGGTCCGACGCCACTTGCCTCTCGCAACCGACTGTCTGCCTGTTGTGCTAAAACCGACTGCTCGAATATGTCGTTCGTGCCCGTGCCCGAGGACTGCGACTTTTCGTACGAAAACCTGCCGTACGGAATCTTCTCTACGCCGACAAACGTACGTATAATACACGCGGTTCAAAGAGCTCAAATCGCGATGCGCCCAACGACGGCATCGCCGTCACACTGAAGTCTTGTAACTGCGCGGCTGCTGCTCTCGCGCCAGCATTTAGAGGCTTTTCTTGTCCCCAGTTGGTCGCACGTGGCGTTTTTTATAGCCATTAGCATTACGCTGAGAGCGTTTTCCTACCCATGGCTTTTACCTCACGGCTCTAAGCGCGGGGTGCTGGGCGTGCCGCCAGTGCCGCAACAACGCGCGATTACGGCGCCCGCTATCCGCGGACAGGAAATGTACAGAAGGTTATGCTCAGCAATACTTTACAAAATAATTTAATGAAAATATGAAGAGGGCAACGGCGGCAACGAGCCGTAGTAGTAGTTTCTCTATGGTTGCGCCTGCTTGCATGTTGCGCGCTCTGACGATATGCCGGTAACTTTGTCACGTGATTGTGAGGCGCGTTATTCAAAGCTCGCTATCAAATACATTTTGATGAAGGAAATGCTCGGCGAATTTCGGAACAGCAAGGCCTGTAAAACGAAATAAATCAGGGGACAGCACTGCACATTACTTCACGCATTATCATCGATGTCACATTTTTTTGTGTTATTCGGGAGTAGTTTACTCGTATTGAGTGACATACGTGCTTATTGGTGCCATCGCGTGCGGGCAACAGCTCTTGTATTGAAGGTTGGACAAAGTTTACTCTTTTTATAAGCGAGCTCATGGCTTGCATAGATAAAAGAAAATCCCACTGCAGCGGTTATCTGACAGCAGCGTATCTGTTCAGACAAATATTGACTAAGTACGTTAAACTCGTGTGAAAACAATGTCCCGATAGCGCCATTGTGTAAAAAGTGAAGCGTGATAACGCAGTGCAGCAAATATCAAACGAGTGAATACAAAACATAATATTCTTGATTCACTCACGCACTATATTTAAATCAAAGGCTGGGTCCGAGCTAGTTGGTACAGTGAAATTTTGAAACGGTGAAGCGCACGAAGACGGGAACAAGGAGACGCCACACAGAGCGCTACTTCCAAACTAATACTTATTGCGACACAAACACGCCATATATGTAGCCTCGTCACTCATGAGTTGAAGAAACTATACATATATGACGCCATATATGTAGTTTCTTCAATTTTTAGAGCAAAGAAAAGGGAGACAGTGTAAGAATAAGAGAAAAACCGATAGCCCACTACTCAAGCATGTGCAGTTACCATTTCATGAGTGAAGAAACTACATATATGGCGTGTTTGTGTCGCAATAAATATTAGTTGGAAGTGTCGCTCTGTTTTTCGCCTCCTTGTCCCCGTCTTCGTGCGCTTACCGGTTTCAAAATGTCACTACATCCAGAGTTCAGGTTTCAATTAACTGGATAGAAGATTTGTTTTTTTTTTTTTTTTGGGGGGGGGGGGGGGAGGAGGAGGGAGGGGGGGAGGTTAACAATGGAAAGCCTGATACTTAATGTTGAGTATGGGGCTGGAACACCCATACTCAGTGCATACATTAATAAATAAAGGGGTGTCAGTACCAGACACCCCCCCCCCCCCCCCCCCCCTGGGTTTCACCATGTAATCATACATTGCATATTCGCCAATGTCTATCTAGTGTTGCAAATTCATCATCAAAAGCTGTTAACCTTGTTGCCTAGCTTTGCTAGGAAAAACAAAATTTTGGGGGTAGGGTGGCATGTTTTTGTGAAAGATATATATGCAAACGTCCAAACAAGAAGAATATTACACAAAAGTAATAGACAGTATGAATCAAGTTTATTGGTAGCATTATCTATATATATATATATATATATATATATATATATATATATATATATATATATATATAGAACTTGACACACTTCTAAAGTCAATGTGCTATTGCTGCAAATATGGATAAAGGTATGTCATTAAACAACTATAATAAAGTTTGGATTAGCACAATTAAAATACATTGGGATGCACTCACGCTACGACAGTTAGGAAAATAAATCTGTTGCTCCAATTCTAGTTGTCACTTGGATTCACATTTCATGTCTGCTTTTTGATTAAGTTGCCTTAAAGAGCTTCTAGTTTAATTTTATCACCAAGGAATCGCTGTTCGCTCTCTCTCGTCCGCCGCGGTGGAGCAGTGGTTATGGCGCTCGGCTGCTGACCCGAAGTTCACGAGTTCGATCCTGGCCACAGCGGTCGCATTTCGATGGAGGCAAAACGCTAGAGGCCCATGTACTGTGCGATGTCAGTGCATGTTAACGAACACCAGATGGTCAGAACTTCTGCAGCCCTCCACAACAGCATCTCTCATGATCATACTGTGGTTTTGAGATGTAAAACCCAAGATATTATTTTTGTTATTATTATTATTATTATTATTATTATTATTATCACTGTTCACTCTCGCTACTTTGTCTGACACAATAGCAAAATGTAGAAGGAACTGGAAATAAACCATTCACGAACTAAGAATTATTATGGTTCTCTGCCACACAGATGTTGCACACACATGGCAGATACTAAAAATGCCCGTGGAAGCATACTGTACATCCGGAGACCAGTTAACAACGGGCTGTAGATGAAGCCCGGTTGGCTTACGTGAAAGTAAAGCTATTTTTTCTAGGCTGTTCCTTTTCCTCCCTATACCTGACCAACTACCCTCAAGAAAGGCGTTTTGGTGCGCTATCTGTGAGAAACGTGTATGCAGCACAGCGTGTTACGCTGGCGGGCTAAAGATTTGAGATAGCCAGCTGAACAGCACTGCAGTACGGGAAGTGCTGTAATGGCAGAGGACGTGCAGTGCAGTAGCGAAGGTTATCTGCCAGTAACACGCCTAACGACATCCCACATTTAGCACCAGTTAGGCTGAAATCTTCACTGAAAATTACAGAAATATTGTATCATTTTATTCAGTTGTTGACGAGAACACTCCGGGTACATGCATGTGAGATTCTGCATATCAACTCGTGTAGTATTTGTGCACTTCCAAGGATACAAGAAGCTCGCACATTTATGCACAATTTAATGCCACTTTAGATAGCCCATTGCTATTTGTTTCTAGGTTAATCAGTGATACGCGAAATTGTGGTGGAACATTAAGATACCATGAAAGTTTCACTTCTTACAGTGCATGATACCCGCTATTCGAAAGTCTCCGTTTTTGTGGATTTGACAATGTTCAGTTCCCAGCCACATTGGCTGCATTTCAGCGTAGGCAGAATGCAAGTGTGTCTGCATAGTACAGTGCTCTGGCAACACTTAGAAATAACCTTATCTGCTCAAAACTATATTCGATATACCTACTATATGGCTTGCGCATTGCTTTGAAATATTCCAACCTATTAATTAATCTCGCACAGAAAACACCTCGCCCTGGCGTAGCTATTGGAGACTACATCCTTGATCTGACCGTGGTGAAGCACTTCTTCACTGGGCCCCACTTGAAACAATCACAGCATGTATTTGAACAGGTATGTAGTAATACTTCTAAAGAAATGTTACCCTAGAAAAAAAAGGTTATTTTTCATGTGTACCCCTACAGAAAACTTTAAATGAGTTCATGGCGCTGGGCAGACCAGCGTGGGTGGAGGCCAGACAAGTGATTCAGAAGTTGCTATCCAAGAACGAGCCAGTCTTGAAAGACGACATAGCTCTAAAAGCCAAGTAAGTAATGCTGCTTGTAGAACAATGCATGATTACTTTAGCAAAACTGATCGCTTCGCCAGCATGAGCTGGTTTTCCTCATCGTCTTCCTTTCTGGCTTCACTCTGTCTCATGTTCTTCTTGAACCGTTGATTTATTACTGTTATTTGGAGGGCAAAAACAAATGGGTTTGAGACAGGCTGGCGATAGTGTCTACAAAATACACTGCACACAAGTGCCTCAAAAGAAATGGGAGAGGAGCTGCAGTGAATTGGAAAACAGGGCAAAAAAGGGACACCAGGAGGTCTGCTCCGAGGCTTAGAAAAATTACTGAATCAACTAACACGTCTCAACTTAAGCCAAAACTGAGCAAACAAAACATATGCATGACAGTTTGCAAGCTACATTAGAGAGAAAAAATTCTGCAGCTAGTGAGAAGCCGTTAACGGGCGAGGTACTTTAACTTCAAAAGAAATTGCTTTTTTTCATTTTTCCCACCTTATTTTACCAATTGCTCCACCTATCATATAAAGGGATATCACCATTCACCTAGATACTATCGGCAGGAAAAAGCAATCCACTAGTCTTTTTATTCAATACAGCGATGTTTTTTGCATGCTCATTTTATAATGTGCGACAGTGACGATGGCAGGCATAAAAGTCTTGCTGCCCTTGTTAATAGCAAAATCACAATGAACCTTTCTGGCATAATGAAAAGAAGCAATTTTTGTGAGGCTTCAGAGTTTAAACTGCTCTGCTTATCTTATTCTACATGTAAACACATCTGTCCCGTATTTAGTAACGAAGAATGAACCACAGTTATTATTTGTCTCTTTCCCAAGGGCGCTGGTTCCGATGTCGCAGGCAACAATGCATTTACCGGCACAAATCGGTAAGGTGCATGGCGTGTTGAGTACATTGTGCAAGCTGTACACTCATTATTCTTTGTACATTTTGATTCGTCAGGCGACTACACCGACTTCTACTCATCCATGAACCATGCCACAAATGTTGGCATAATGTTCCGTGGCAAAGACAATCCCCTGTTACCTAACTGGTAAGAAAGAACATTCTTATGTTGTAACAGCCCGCACATGCCTGTCCTCAAATTTCACTGCAGCGTTAAAGATGTACAACAATTGAATTATTGCCCACTGTTTTGCAGGAAGTACTTGCCTGTTGGGTACCATGGTCGTTCCTCTTCAGTCGTTGTCTCGGGAACTCCGATACGTCGTCCAAACGGCCAAACAAGGCCCTGATGATGGTAAGCATTGTACCGAGTTCATGACCACATAAATCTAATGTGTCATACTTCAGTCCAGTAAAATTAACCATTCATCACCACCCTTTAGTCTCCACAGCTTTGTAAAATGAAGAATGCAGGAAGCTTTTGTGTATGTATGCATTAACTATATTTTACGAACAGCATGAAGCAGGCCTGTAGCCTGGATTTTTTTTTTTCTTTGAGGGGGGGGGGGGCACTTGTTGAAGGCCTGGAAAAACACCTATTTTCATGATCAATGCTCAGTAAAACACCCTCCTCCATCCGAACTTCAGGGGGGGGAGCGGGCCCCTAGGGCACCCCCCTGGCTACGGGCATGGCATGAACTTACAATGAGACACAACATGAGCACTGCTCTGAGCAACTAGTCCCTTTGCCAAGATATCAAGTACAGAAAAAACAGAAGTGGCAACTTCAATTTGGAGGCGGTGAGATTGAGTTCGACTGCTTGTTATCACTGGCTTCAACATCCCCTCTCAGACTGCTCTTGCACTAAATGCTTCAATCTATGCATAAATGAATATTGGTGTTTCAGTTAGCCAGTCGCATTTGTGTCTCATTGCAATGACATTAATTAGCACACTAACAGAAGTTAAGTTGACATAAGTTGTATCAAAAGTGAATACGAAAACCTTGCCTTTAAATATATTCATGAAAAAGAGTGGGTAACTCACTTACCTGTTTTCAAAGTAAGTTAGCATCACAAAAGTGCCTCACGTCTACCACATGTTATGTGGCAACTTCTCTATTCAACCATTGGAGGTGTGTTTGACAGAAACATGCAATGCCCACAGTTGCAGAAAAATTGACCTATGGCACATGTTGCGCCTTTTACATAGCAGTGTATACAAAAGTAGCACCCAGGAATCCATTGCGTAATTTCTTTGTAGTGCTTGCTGTGTGGAGCAATGGAAATGTCAATATGTCCTTCATGCATTCTTTGAGGATTGCATTGCATCAAATTTATAGCTGTAGTGGTGATTTCACGTGGTTTTTCTTTTCTGAAATACAGCCAAGCCCCCTGTGTTCGGACCGTGTCGGCTGATGGACTTTGAGCTGGAGATGGCGTTCTTTGTTGGTCCAGCCAATAAGTTGGGTGATCCAGTCCCAGTGCAGCAGGCTCACAACCACATCTTTGGAATGGTGCTCATGAATGACTGGAGCGGTAAGATTTACAGAATACTGAGTGCAAATTTCTCTATGTAAAAATTTGGTAGGCTACACATGCTCTCGACAAGGTTTTCTATTGATTCACCAACAACAAGCCCCTTTACCATGAAGATGGATGTGTGGAGAAAAAGAAAGGAAATTAATTCAATGTCGATTCTAGTTAGAATCATGCATGGGCGACCATTCATCGGTAAAAAGATACAACACTGCGAAATGTGCGTATGTCATCAACTACTATTTTTCATTCTATATACACAGCACATCATTGTTTATGATAACTAAGTTATAGAAAAGTCATGGGCATTTGATTTCGGATCATATTCCTAGATGATCATTCTCAGGTATTCTTTCACTTTCGTGAAGATATTGAGACTAGTGTTGGGTATCATTCATACCTGCAATTGACAGAATTCTTGACATAGTGTTGAGTCTGGCATCTTTACACATCCAGGAACAATCTCTTATACATACTGACATTGCCAGTGTAGTGACACATTTTAAGCTGTGAAGAGAAATTTGGGGGAGTGACATTGTTATAGCCACAGCCACATCTCAACTACGGTTTAATACTTCCATGGCAGTAGCCGTTTATTTATTTATTGATTCAAGTTACCCCTAAAGGCTCTCAGTTTGAGGAATCATTGTTCAACAAGTGCTGCTTGAGAAATCTCATCTCATGGTACGCATTCAATAACTGAGTTTGGTTAAGTATACCGGTAGTCCGTATCTGCACATGGTTGCCATGATATGGGTAAGGCTTGTATAATGTAATGCAATTCAAATATATTGTGAACACCTTTCCTCTCACCCCATGCTACAATTGGAAAGAGAGGGAGGGCAGCAGAGAATGCTTATTTATAGGAAAGGAACAGAGGAGATTGGCCGAACTACATTTCTTTAGCCAGTTGCTTTGTAAAGGGTGAAGGAAAAAGTATTGCCTGCATGACTTAGTATATCATGATGATATCATGATTGCAAGTCTGATATCAGTCCCTCGACAAGCTCAGAACCGCACGTCAACAGCTGTCCAGCTCTTTTCCGTCATACCGTATTTACACAATTGTAAGTCGACTCGAATGTAGGTCGGCCCCCCCTTATATCGCTCAACAACAACAAAAAAAAAAAACACTCTAGTTTCAGTTTCGATTGTAAGTCGACCCCCCCAACTTCAGATTTCGAATTTAGCTAAACTGGGTCGACCTACAATCGTGTAAATACGGTATGTCCATTTTACTATGCAAATGTAGACAAGTTATCATTTATGAATCAGACATGCTGCATATTTTTTTTCCAACAAAGATACCAGCTGTTTGCACCTACATGCAGTGATCTCGTGAAATGTGTTTGAAGGATTTTCAAATGTCGATATCAATTTCTTTGTGCGCAGCACGCGACTTGCAAAAGTGGGAGTATGTGCCGCTGGGTCCATTCACGGCTAAGAACCTGGGCACCACCATCAGTCCCTGGGTCGTTACCATGGAAGCACTTGAGCCCTTCCTCTGTGCAAATGTACCACAAGACCCAGCTCCCATGCCTTACTTGACTCACTCGGACAATTACAACTATGATATCAACCTGCAGGTGGACATTAAGCGTGAGTGAATAGTTTTTTTTTTTCTTTTTTCTTTAATAAATTTGTGGGCTGTCACCTCTGAACTGATGTTAGATTACAAGAAACAAGAACTTTGCCTCCTGTAGGGCATCTTATTGGATGGCTGAGATAAACTACTGTATTACTGGACCGCATAATATGTCGGGTGAAAAGAGGCTGAGCTGGCAATTAATATCGTCTTAGTGACTGCATAGCAGCTTGTCAAGGCTGGTTGTTAAAAAAAAATTGATTCGCAAACTATATGCAGCTGCAATGTTCAAATTTCTACATGTACAAAAGTAAATGAGTGACTTTTAAACATCTTTCTTCTCAACAGCAAAAGGTGCTGCAGCGGCAACTACTGTGTGCAAGTCCAACTTCAAGGTGAGCAAACCCAACTTGATTATCTAACAAAACTAATATGTACACATGCTGCACGATCAGTCTTAACTGTCACTGAATGATGGTACTCCTGAACTAGGCAAGCTCCATCACGCCAAGAAAGAATACAAGTTGCCATACTTACGTAACTTGTGCCCACTTTTTTTTTCTCTTTATTTTACGTTGTGCCAAAGTTTACACAAGAACCTAAATTATACTACTAAATAGGTACTTGCCCTGTGAAGAATTTAGTGGCCATTACTTAATATGTTTAAGCACTCGTGGCAGCACAATAACTCAATCCGACCTTAGCAATGACAGTGCTTAGTATATTTATGAGCATTGGATGTAGAGCAGTCTTTTAACCCTTTGTAGGTCGTCCTATATTTTTGACATGGTAATATAAACACCGGCTGTGCTTTATTGATATAAACTAGAAAGAAACAGTATGAAAGAAATTTCATCAAAATCAAGCCAGTAGTTGACCGAAAAAAAGTGGGACATATACGTCCCACTGACTCATGAGTGTTTTCAAAAAGTGGGAAAACACTGTCCCACTGCCTCATGAAGGCACCATCTCGCGATTGCATCAACGGGAATTTTGGGATGAAATGGCCAAAGCAAGTGGCACAGAGTAGCAATTTTAAAGTTGTGAAGAGAAAAGTTGTGCGGACCTCATTTGAGCAGGAGAACGCCGCCTGCAGTTGCGTCTCTTGAGCCTTCAAAGCGTTGTGGTATGTCCCTGTAAAGCTTACTTCACCGCATGCATCAGCCACTTTTTTTTTTTTTTTTTTTTTTTTTTTTTTTTTTTTTTTTTTTTTTTTGTCCATTTGGCTGTCCTAGCTTTTGCTGTTGAAATTGTCGAGTACAGATGTTATCCCTGATTATGTGGCTACATTTCAAGAGGTATATAATATCGAGAAAAATATTTCCACGCATTATTATCCGCAATTGCGCTGCGCGATTAGCGGGATAATTTTGAAGGGGATTGTTCCGATGCATTTATTGGTCAAGTTATTTCGCAAATTTACACAAACACGTGATGACTGGAAGCTAAGATCGCCTCTCTCAAAAACCAGAAAAAAGAGGAAATTATCCGGCATTTTGATTGGTAGGTTCTATGTATCTCAAGAAGAGGAAAATTCAGAAGCGATCATAAAAAATTTACCGAAATTCAACTCTATTGTAACACTACATCCGCCCTTCGAAAGCGTGGTAACAGAATTTTTTTCGAGATTACGAAGACTTAAGTAAGATATGAGTGACTTAGTGTTGGGCTAATTGCCACGGGTGATGTGGGAGAAATTTTTTTCTGTAGACAGAAAAGTGGGACGTATGTGTCCCACTGTCGCACAAAGGGTTAATGCAGGCAATGTCTTGCCAGGTGTATGTGTCCTTTATTTTTTTTATGAGAAGCTCTTGCTCGCGTATCTCTAGTCCTCATTGTTCCTTTATGCCTGTACAAGAACCTAAAATTTCTTGTAGTGCACCTGTTTATGAGATGTATGCAAGCTCAACTCAAGAGTTGATAGATAAAATAGACAGATAGAAAAAAAGACTTTCTGATAAGATCCAATAAAATAAAATAAATGTCGAACATTCATTTTGCATTACACATGCTGCTGTATAGTGTTCTGCTGCCAAGCCCAAGGGTTCAACTCCTAGCTGCACCTGTTTATGATATGTATGCAAGCTCAACTCAAAAGAGTTGATCGATAAAATAGACAGATAGAAAAAAATACTTTTTCTGATAAGATCCAATAAAATAAAATAAATGTCGAACATTCATTTTGCATTACACATGCTGCTGTATAGTGTTCTGCTGCCAAGCCCAAGGGTTCAACTCCTAGCTGCATAATTATGGGGTGTAGAATGCAAGAACCTTCTTGTGCCATGCACAAGAACGCCAGGCGGTCAAAATTAGTTTAGCAATTAACAGCATTTGTCAAGTAGCCTCTGTGCTGTCTTGGAACATTAATTCCATAAGTCATTTCCATAGCAAGATACTTTATGCCGGTGTCGCATGCTGCACTGATGATTGGGATTAAGCCTGATCTTTATCAAATTGTTCAACAGTGATTGGCTGCCTTCTGCAGCTTGAGTAAAGAAGCCAATCGTGGTCAAGAAATTCGATCCAGATCAGGCCTGATCGCGATCAAAAGTGACTGTTTGACACAGGTGTTACGTATACAGTCACCGATATCAGCAGTACAGTTAATTGTGGCACACAGCGATCTCAATACATGGTGCTGTTGTCATAGGCTGGTAACCAAGTGTTTTGCGACTGCAGTACATGTACTGGACCATGAAACAGCAACTGGCTCACCACACCGTAACTGGTTGCAACCTGAACCCTGGAGACTTGCTGGGCTCTGGAACCATCAGTGGATCGGTAAATATGCAGTTTTCCTTGGCTTCTGCAGCCTATGGAAAGCACAGATTTTAACTACGCATAAAAAACTTTGCACGAAGTACTGCCCATTCTTGTGTCTCGAACGGAGACTTGCAAGAAATTTTCACTAGCATTGATGATGCGACAACAATGGTGGAAAAAAAAGTTGTGCTGTGCTGATTGGTGCCTTATGCGATCACTTCCCGAGCTGCTGCAGCAAGTGAGGCTATAATGCCTTCTGGACTGCAATATGCATATTCCTCACGGACTGAAATGAGACAATTTCAGTATTGCATAAGGTAAACGTTACTCAAAATTGTATTATGTTTTTAGTGTATTATGTTCACCGTCGTTGCAGAGCTACTATTGTATAATCGGGAGTTTTTCTTTATTTTTATTTGTTGCATTGTTTATTCTCATGCTGTATTTTTTTTTCTTTTTCTTTATTTTCCTTCTTTTTTTCTTTTTGTAAACTTTGTTTCCACTCCCCTCTAAAATGCCATAGGCCCCTGAGGGTAAATAAAATGAAATGAAATGAATTTAGGGTTAAGTAATGCACACACTTTTGTGTCCTACGCCTTCTGTCTGTCATAATTTGTTTTGTAGTGACATGGCACAGTGGTCTCGAGCAATCGCATACACCAGCCGTTACACTGAACGTTTTGATGTGGCATTTAAATCCACGAGGACTGCACATAGCCATAGCTTATCATTGCCAATGAAATGCGAGAATGTCGACTCTCACAACACCCGTTTCGCATTTGGTGTACGATAGTCACGGTAGTTAATACAACAAAGGCATTCAGTAATAAATGAAACGAAAAAGAGTAAAGCCTGGTAAACATGTTCCTGTTACATTTTCCCCCCCCCGGCTCTATCGCCCTGAAATACCAATCCCGTTTAGTGTCACATGTGTACGACACTACTCATATTTCCAATCCTCGCTGTCATGTCCAAAAACTAATGGCGCACATGCCGACACCTACATGTTGCTACTGAAAATGGTCATGGCACCTGCTGTGCAACTATCTTTGGAACGAACGGCGAAATTTCCTGTTGCACTAGCCAATTATCAGCTCATGGACTAGTGGCTAAGTGCCAGCGGGCAACATACGTGTGAATGTGTGTAATAGGGACCAGAGGCATGTATGCAATCAGCTTTTCACCTTTGCCATGCGCTTTCCATCAAATAATCCAAATGGTTCTTATAGTTTGTGCTCCGTCGTGTTATCTTTTAAACTTTTTAATGTTTCCCCGAGTGAAGAAAAAATATTGCGAATCGTGCATTCTTTTTTCAAGGTCTCTCAAGAAACCTAGTAGTGTTCATAGGGGCAGAATACAAGTGCTCATACTGTAGTGTGAAATACAATACAAGGTTGAATAGAAACAACCTGGCTTAAGATTTTGAATCTAACTCAAGGCATTGCAAACAGATGAGGATAGCAACAAGAAACAGAACATTTCCTTGTTTCAGTTCATCTCTTTGTGCTGTGTGCTGTATGAAGTGATATGTGGTGTGAATCTTTCATAGCACACTTGCGTTAAAAATGTTAAGGCACTGTTGTTACACGATAACTAAGAATAAGATGTGGGGGGTGCAAGTTGTGTACCTGTTTCTCCAATTCTTGGGTAGATAAGGAGTACTGAATTTAGTGATGGCCCTATAAGTGCTCTTGCATTAGGCGTTCATATGTCACACACTTCTTGATACTCCGACTTCAGACTGAGGACTCCTATGGTTCGATGCTAGAGCTCTGCTGGAAGGGAACAAAGCCTGTTCCCCTGAACAATGGAGAAACGAGGACGTTCTTGAAAGACGAGGACGAAGTTATCCTGAAAGGTAAGCATGACAAACCAATACACTCATCCTGGTGCAGTTGGACCCCTTAATAAGAGAATGCACTAAGGAGCAGTTCTTGTCCCTTATACGAGGAGTCTTACTATAAGCAGGGTAACAAGCCCCCCCCCCCCCCCCCCCCATTTTCTGATCAACCCGTATTTCGATATAGGCTCACTGGAGTCTCATATCCGTGCATCTTATAAAGGGGTTCAACTTCATTCAGTTTAGAAAGCAGCAGAGCTAATTTATCCAGAAGTTCACGCTTGTATTTTCTGATCAACCCGTATTTCAATATAGGCTCACTGGAGTCTCATATCCATGCATCTTATAAAGTGGTTCAACTTCATTCAGTTTAGAAAGCAGCAGAGCTAATTTATCCAGAAGTTCACGCTTGTATTTCTTAACTGCGAGATGTGAATTGCTGCATAAAAAGTAAATATGAAACCCCTGCTTTTGAAGCCACGAAGATGCTTACCGTTCAAGAAATTTGTTTTGTGATCATGCGACTAGCAGCACCGTAGTTGTGAATTAAAATGCCGCTTGCCAAGGCAGCAAAGGGCAATGTCTGTTTCCTGGGCGCTTGCAACGTGCATCAGTGGCTGGGCATTGCTCGCTAATGGTGCATATTTGGGTAGATTTTCACATCGAGGGGGTACAAAAGGGTGCTATAGACCAGCATCCTTGGCATGGAATAAACATTTTTTCAAAGTGCCGTTCTAAAGAGCTTCACGAGAAGCTCATGGCATGGTTGCGATATATGCCAGGGATAAGTGTACATGCAAGCAGGTGCAGAGACTAAGTGCATTTGGCAAGTTAAGCAGCATAAGCAACCACATGCCCCTTGTACATCAATGCATTACTGAGCAGTATGCAACACATTCGCACATTTTTGCATGCAGGTTATTGCCAAGGCAAAGGACATCGTGTCGGATTTGGAGAGTGCAGGGGCGTTGTACTGCCAGCACATCCCCTTTGAGAAGGCAGAGAGCACAAGAAGCAAGCATGCGAAGCGGGGAGTGTGGAGAATAAATGGTTTTGCATTTATTTTGGCACCACCTTGCAATTTTGCATGGCATGCATGGTCTGGAAGCAGGCAGAGCTGGACCCTGGTTCAAGGCATATGATGGTCTCCATCGACACCCTCAAACATTTTGTTTTCAGGCACATACCTGTAAATCAAGAAAATGCATTAATGCGGTTGTTGTGCAAGGTTTGTCGATTGTACAACAGTGGGGGAAGGCAAAGATATTACAATCTGCTATCACAGATGTACTAAAGGAACTTGCACAAGAGCTGTGATGCACAATAAGAAATGGCAAGTGGAAGGCGGAGAGATTCTTTTAATTATCTGATCATACTGACACCTTCCTACATCTGCATACATTTCACAACACTGGGATCACAGCACACTTTCAAACCAGTTGCCAGCAGCCGCTTGATTATTTCAGATTGGTTTCATTTTGCGAGCCCGAATTGTTCGTAACAGTTTAACTTGACATGTCACCAGCACCCATATGCAATGAAATAGGTTTCAGCATTAAGTGGCAGATGGCTACACGATCCTCGCTATAGATAACTACCGTGAACAGACCTGTGCTCTCACAGTGCCTTAATGCTGCTGGTGGCCATGTCCTAGCGAGTGGGAAGCATCGAAGAGTGATCCTGAAATTGCCTTTGGATTATGTGTGGCATTACTGTTTTATGTACGGGATTGACGGAGAAGGGGCCTTTGCGAATGGCTCGACACGGATTGCTCATCTATCACTAGGGTGGTACTGCACAAACAGCAGTGCCACACATTCACCTATGTAATTAGTATCAGTTTCTTTGGCAGAGTTACCACAGCAGCTGCCACTCGCAAACGAGCATTGCGGACTAGATTTTGAGACCTCATTTTGGGATATTACTTTTCACAAAAGTGGCATAACTGCATAAGAGATGATGCAACAGAGTGAAAATAACGCGAAGGAACAAGTACACACGTCAAATGAAGGATGCAATGGAGGTGGGGAAAAGGATTGGAGATAGGTTTGGTGTAATAAACCCGAGTGAAGGACTACAGGAACACACAATCCATGCCAGGCCTTTCGCAAACAGCCCCCCTCCTCGCCAGTCCCGTGCAGAACGGGTGAAATGCACCCGCCAGCAGCTTCACACCTCCCGACAGGCAACTGCGAAAAACTCCGCGATATCGCGCAGCGCGGAATACGCATTGCACTGGCTGGTGGTGGGGGGCCGCCTTAGACGTACACAACACGCAGAGTGTTGGTGGCTCCGGCGCCCTTGCGCCAACCGGTCACGACGATGACAGAGTCGTCCTTGCGCAGGAAACCACGCAGCTTGCCTACTTCGAGGGCGTACTCAATGCGGGCATCAACGTCAGCTGGCCAGTCAGCCTGGCGCTCACCTGCACCAAAACAAATGCAGATTAGCAGTTATTCGGCGCACCTTACTAAGAGCAAGCGCATTCACTTTTATGAGAGAGCCTCAGCACCTTTATGCACGAATCCTGGTTCTACTGCGTACTGAACACGCAATACGTTTACAGTCGCTAAATATAACTGCTGCACTGCCTGTACCACTGGCTTGGCACACTTGAAAGCTTTTGATTGGCTTGGAGCTAGCTTTTAACAAGTTATTATGCAGTCAATGTAGCCCTGCAGTTATCACAATTGCAGTATTTTCAAACGTGTAGCTCACACAAAATATATGGGAAATTCAGAGCTTTAAGTTGTGTGCAGTTCGTGTGCGAATTTCACCGCTGAGGGGACTATTGACCACCTGGTGCAGTGTTATTAAATGTGGCAGCGGTGGCAGGGGGACAAAGTGTCCTCGCACTCTGCAGTGCAACACCTTGCTAATGTACTAAGGGGGGGTGTTAGATACAGCCTGGAAAGTGATATTGCAAATGCATCAACTCACCCTGGTAGAGCAATGGCAGAATACCCCTGTAGAGATGGGCCTGGCGAACGGTCAGCTCCATGCGAGAGATTGCCAGGATGGGGCACCGGGGTCGGTACTTTGCAATCAGGTGGGCAGTCCTGTGTATTAGACGTACAGAATCGTTAAAACTGCATGTACACGGCCGTCCACTTTCACAGTGGACACTGCTCAGCGTGGTTAAGCAATTTGGCACGGAATTTAAGGGACCCGACGTGGTTTGCGCTAGAGTGCGCCGCTCCAGCGCATTTTCCTGCGACGTCGCTTTGACGAAGCGCTTGTTGGATAGCTTGTTGCATGGCGAATTAAGCCTGTTGATATGCAGCAAGTGCTACAGATACATAAGCGAACATTCAGAGCTTCACTGCCTCAGACCCGTATACATTGCTGCGGTAGTTGACGCGAGACATAAGGAAAGGGATGCCACTTGCCTGCCAGTGGTAGTGATGACAACGATTGCAGCGGCGAGGCACTTGATGGACGCCGTGACAGCAGCAATGGCAATGGTGTGGGTGCCATCCGTGGGGCAGGGAGCAATGTGAGAGAGATGCACGAAGACATCCTTCTGGTAGAAGGCGGACTCGGCCTCAACGCAGATCTTGTGCATCATGGTCACCACTTCCAGAGGGTAGTCTCCCGCGGCGGTCTCGCCAGACAGCATCACACAGTCAGCTCCGTCCAGAACTGCATTGGCCACGTCGGATACCTCGGCTCGGGTGGGCCGTGGCAGGTGAGTCATGCTATCCAACATCTGCAGAAGAGGAGCACACATTGCACTGTAGTATAGGTGCTATTTGTACTTTTGTTTGTACATGTATTTCAACTTATTTTTCCTGGATTGATGGCCCCATTTTTCCTACAAATGAATCCTACAGATAAAGAAGACAAGGAATGCATAGGGGAATGGCATGATTCATTTGTAGGAAAATGGGGCCATCGATCCAGGAAACTGCTAAGGTTGTAGAGTTTCATAGTACTTGTAGATGACTGAAAAAAGCTCCCGTGCGAAACTAAAGAAAAATTTGAATGTAGCACATACCTGAGTAGCACAAATGACTGGCTTGCCAAGCATCTGGCACTTAGCAATCATCATTTTCTGAGCCAGGAAGACTTTCTCAGCTGGAATATTAATTCCCAGGTCACCCCTAGCCACCATGATGCCATCAGTCACATCAAGGATTTCATCGAAGCTGCAAGACAAGGTTCAAAGAGTTAGCAGTGTAGCCAAGTGCAGCGTTTGATGCGAACATTAAAACAGTGGTCAACTCGAACTCACTTGTGAACACCATCAGTGCTTTCAATCTTGCACATGATCTTGATGTCCTTCCCCTTTTCACCAAGGACACTTCGCATTTCCCTCACACCATTAGCGCTCCTCATAAATGAAGCAAAGATCATGTCCACCTGAAAAAAAAAAATACTTTACATTCAGCACAGGTAGAAACGGGTTGTTATTCAAGCTGTGTTGCATGCCTTGTTGCATGTTGCATGAACAGCCATGAACACATTATTTGCTTTTAGTGGCACGAAACTATTTCTGGCCTTAAAGTGATTACTTTTACCGATTAGGAATTAAATAAGCCTAAGTAGATGCAGTCAAAATCCACGTCACCGCGATTGGTGCGGGAATTTCAATGTGGAGTCACCACGCATTTTCTCATTAACACCTTCGTGGCAAGCATGGAGTTTTCGGCATCATGAAAAATAACGAAAAAATACAGTAAACGGAGCCTCACGTTTTGTTCAACACCAAAGATCAGGTCAGATTTGTCCCTTTCGGAGACCGCTGGCAGGTCGACCGCTGTTCCGGGCAAGTTTATACTTTTCTTGCTACCAAGCATGCCGCCATTATCAATGGTGCAGACCATCTTGTCGTCAACTGAAAAGGCAACATTTTTTTCCATGACGTGTAAGTAACTAATACATTCATACCTGCCATACTGATATCTGCAGACTCGCTCCGCAAAAGACGCGATCGTTCAACAAATTTGTCTAGCATACAGGGGTGGAACAGGGTACATGGGTTTGGGAGCAGTCCCGGGAGCAGGCAAAAGTGCCTTTTGTAACAGGCTTGGAGCACCCAGAAAGATTTTGGAGCAGGCTTGTAGCAGCCAGAAAGGCTTTTGCGAGCAAGTCTGGAGCAGAACAATGCCGCATTTTTAAAACACTAGGCTAAATTGTGCAATAGCCTTGTATCGCGATAGCAATTATATGAGCATGGGTTTGTTATGAACACTGGTCGCAACGGGTTTTTGCCATTGGCATCACAGGCTTGGAGCACCCAGAAAGATTTTGGAGCAGGCTTGTAGCAGCCAGAAAGGCCTTTGCGAGCAAGTCTGGAGCAGAACAATGCCGCATTTTTAAAACACTAGGCTAAATTGTGCAATAGCCTTGTATCGCGATAGCAATTATATGAGCATGGGTTTGTTATGAACACTGGTCTCAACGGGTTTTTGCCATTGGCGTCATGTCCCCGCGCATCGTATGTTCTACCCGCGGGTAAAAGCGCGCGAGCAGGGGAGACTAACGCGGCTGAAACAGATCGAACGAGCCGGCCCAACTCCGTCACTCGGAGGGCGCATGCATTCGGGAGGCCTGCCGTAGAAGCAGAAACATCCTGCCCGTCTTGAACGGGCATGAAAAGGTGCGAGGAGGGTGGGGGGTGTTGCTCGAGCAGCAACTGAACTTTCATAAGGGCGCGGTCGGGATCGCTAGCACAGCAGCCATCAGCGGGTGGCTCGCATACACTTCTACACGCGGCGCTTTACGAAGAGACTGCAAAGAATTGTTGCTCTCCCTGGAGTGGCCATATTCTCTTGTTTCGTAGAGATGCGAGATATCGGATTCAACAGCGTTAGCTGCGATGAAATTGTGAAATTGCGTAAACAAGGGTTGTGGCTCGAACACAACCCCTGTTTACGAATATTTTCATTATTATTTGTTCCTGAACGCACGAGCGTCAACCGCCGAGTCGATAAGCGCTGTATAGCGGAGCACAGCGGCAAAATGAATGAGAATAAGCGCGTTGAGAATAAGCGGAATGAGAATAAGCATTTATCTTTGCTAGGCTCCGGAAATTTAACACCGCCCTTGTTTTTTTTTTAGCAATTACAGTTTCACCGCAAGCACGAAGCTATTCATGCAACAGCAACAAATTGTAAGGCTTGCAGCTAATTCTTTTGGATCCGATGACGTGTACTAAACGCTGAGAACACTGGCCGCGCCAGTGAGATGCTCTTTTCGCAGTCCCTTCACGTTGACAGCGCAGCACCTAGAAGGGTTCACGAGCCATTAGCGCTGATGCCCAAGAAAGCATCAGCCTTGACGAAACAAATTACATATAACTGTTTCGATGAAACCGAAAACATGCAGCCACGTCTGCGGGCACGGGGCTTGATGGCTGTCGCACTTTGCGGCTCAATTCGGGTACTGCGGCGCAGTACGGCTCTGAAACGAGTTTGGCGCAATAGGGGTGGTTTGTGCGCAGGATGGTGCAGGTAAACAAGTTTTGCGCACAATGGCGCAACTGTTCCACCCCTGAGCATACGACCCTATGCCCGTGACCTTGAAGCAGTGGACCTAAGGCCCAACTGAAAGCTTACTATGAAGCTTCTCTTTACTGTTACCAAGCCCTCTGCCAACTGGGCCACAAAACGGGGGACGTGCCCATTAGTGTCGGCAGCTGAGGCGCAAGTGAATTTCTGGTAAAGAAGAGCCTGGCCGCCAGTGAACGGGAAAAAAATTAAGTAAAATAAAGGTTTAACAAGTAATAGTCGGTTCACGAATTTCCATTATGAGAAATCAGTCCACATTTGAATGAAACCAAATCTGTCAGATTTAACAAGAATGAAGAACTAAGATTATTGCTTTTAACATGATAACCGCAACCCAGCTGGATGCGCATGTGCTGGATGCGGCAGAATGAACACTACTCACCAATCTCCTTCACAGACAGGCAGATGAGTCCATCATCAATGTAGATCTTGCCGCCCACTTTGATCACTTTGGTGATGTTTTTGTAGTCTACGTAGAGGGTGTTCTCATCACACTTCATTAAGAATTCCTCGTTTGTAGTGACGGTGATGGTTGCACCCTTCTTCAATTCAATTGCAGTCGTTTTGCCCTCTTGCTGCAAGGACATGCTGCTATCAGTATTGGTGCACAGATGGAGGTTAAATCAGATGCATCAACAACAACAATCTAATAATAATAATAATACATGACGGGACATGACCAGGCCAGGTTTTTCACAGCGAAAGCCATTACGAGATCACAAACAACAGTCGTTTGGTGCCGTAGTTGTCCGCCACTGCCACCAATGGTGGTACGACGAAATTAAGAAAAACCAATAAAAACCCAGGCCCTCCACGTGACACCCAGTATTTTACCACAGAGCCTCGTCAAACTCCTTTGCAAACAGACCATATGCAGGCTTCATGACTGGCCCAAGTGGGCCGCTGGCTACTATGTGTGACATTTTGATTGAGTCTTCTTGGTTACACATAGTTGTAATTATTAAATGTACAGTACCATCCATGCCAGTGGCCCGTCATGAAGCCTGCATATGGTCGGTTTGCATTCAAGCACTGGCGATGTTTTCTTGCAGTAAGAGAAAAATCTCTTTAGTGTCCCGTGAAGTCCAAGGAACAAGGACAAACTTGTATGTTTGCTCAGTGCACTCATAGGAATGCAATTCCAGTTGAGGTCAGTCGAACCCACTTATAACGATCCAAGATATAACGATCAATCGGTTATAACGACCATATTTCGGTGCACTAGCGATTTTCCTATGCTACCCATTGAAACTGCGTCCACATATAGCGAACATTTTTCAAGGCCTCCTACTTTTACAACGAACACTTCGGACGCAGTCGCAGTAAAAATATGGCGCATACGAAACTAAAAAGTTACAACAGGCATTCTAAAGCATGAGAGAGGCGTGCTCGCGTGCCCCGCTGCTGTTCAGTCGCGACGACCATGTCATAGGCCGCGGCGAGCACCGCCCGCAGATTTCAGACGCTGCGAGCGACGTCGCTCACTTTCCAGGCGTTTCTTAACTGGCAGAACGGCAGTGAGGGGGGAAAAAAAAATAAAATTAGGAGGCAGCATGAAGCCTTGCGGTCAGCTGTCGCACGGCAACGTTTTCCGATTCCGTTCTATGTATCTACGACCGCCTACAATGAACCAAACAACGCCTTGGAGCGCAAGAAACCACAAATGCAACAAGCGATAACTTTTTGTAGCTTACAAGTTCGCGCCGACCGCCAGCTCGCCGAAACCACAACGTGCCGCAAAAGGTGTTCCATCTTTCCGGTAACGGCAAAGACCGGCCTGTAAATGATTACGACTTCCGCGCGATTGCGACGATGCCTTCAAGGATAAAAGAGCAAAGGTGAGGTGGCCGCTGGCGATGAATGTGCCATTATGACTATTCGCCGACAATTTTATCGCAGTCGTCTGCAGCTATCTGCTCCGCTGCACGTGTGGCGTAAACCGTGCGGAGTAACCACAACACAGGCGCGCGATGCTGCCGTTTGCAAGTTCGTCGCCGCCGCGACGTGAGAGTTCGCTTGCGCGTACGTTGCTTGTAATATGCTTGTCATTGTGTTGCTCGAACAGGCTACCCGCCGCACCCGTGCACGGTCCGGAGTGAAGCATGTGCAAAGAACGCACAAACGCGTGCATACAGAAGCCAGCAAACGGCAAAGCGATAACGGCGTGAGCCGCGACGCGCTGCACGCAACTAGCCAGGGATGATCGGCTCCACGTGGCGACCGCGCTTTAGTGAAGCGGCGTTAGTTCACTGCGTAGGTGGTTTAGTTCACTCGTCAGCACGCAGCGGGCGTCGCTTAACACGGGAAAAGGCATAACTTGTCACCGGAGGGGTTGCTAGCACTTTTTATTGAAGTACACTATGCAGAAAAAAAAAGTTTGGTCGCTAAGTGCACCTTTTTAAGGGTGAGTCCATATACAACGAACTACTGATATAACAACCACTTTTCGCGGCACTTTCAAGTTCGTTAGAAACGGGTTCGACTAACTACATAAGCATAGTAATAGCTACTGGGCCAGCAAGTGAGTGAAAGGTACAAATAACTAAACTGATATACAATGCAGGTCCTAGAAATTTGGCAAATACAGTAGACTCGTTAAACAGAACCTGAAGGGAGTAGGAAAATGTTCCGTTGAACAGGAGATTGGGGGGTGCAGAATTTAATTTGAAACCAATAATATTAAATACTTAGCAGTTCCGTTTAAGAGATGGGGTCGTGATGAGAGCAAACTGGAGAGGCGGCTTACCCCAGTGATGACGCCCGTGCGCATCTCGGGGCCCTTGGTGTCCAGAGCGATGGCAACGTGACGAGCATCGGGCTTGATTTCTTCGTTCAGCAAGCGGTTTGCTTCACGGATATTCTTCATGGTTTGCGCGTGGTACTGGTGAAGGAAAAAATAGAGACTTCAGTATGAGGGACTGAAAACTCGTTGCAGAAGCACATAGGCCACACGTGACAAATGTATTTTAATTAGGGCATTGATGCCTCTTTAAATATATGCACAGAAACCTGCAAGTGCAAGAGTACAGTCTACGCTCGTTATAACGGACCCGGGCATAACAGACTTTCGGTTACAACGGACCATAATTCAGCCCAAGTTTGGTCTGTGTATTAGACTAATAGAGCGAAGTTCGCTTTTAACGGACCGCGATACAACGGACTATCGGCTACAGTGGACGAAATCAGCTGTATTTTTTGTCGAAATTGGGCGCATAAAGCGGACTTTTGCAGAATTGACGCGGGCTGGCAACAGACTTGACCACGCCGCTCTCTACGCATTAAAGCCACGGTAATTTTAAGTTGCGGCTGGCAACATTGGTGGCTTCCGGCCAAGCCAAGCCTGCAGCCAAGCCAGTCTGGGAGAGCGCGTTGGTCACGCGAATGGTTGAAGTGTTGCAGCTGACTGAAATGCAGTGCCGCGGTGCGAAGTGATTTATCATCGCTCAAGGGTGCCCGCCAATCTCATATCGCAAATTTCTTTTCGATCTAAGTAAATAAAACGCTTTTGTTTGTGGTTTGCGTTAGACGTTCGTCACTCACTGCAGTAACGTTAGGCATCGCGATTTAAGTTTTGAAAGAAAGACGTTCTCATGCACCAAGCAGGCGAGTTCCACTGTTAAATTAGTATAGTAATGTTCAGAGGTGCCTTGGTGCTGTTCAGTTCAGAACTCTCAGAACAAGTTTGGATTGTCCAGCGAGCCGTGGAGGCTGCGCTGGAGCAGCAGCTGCCAGCGGTCTATAGGCGGCCCCATTTAAATATGCCTTCCCGTCCGCACAAATAAGAAAGAATTTATTCCAAGCCGATCAACAGAAGTGGCTTAAAGCCTGCTGGAAACGCATTTAATATCGGGCTTCGCTCTGCTGCTGTGCAGGGGCCACATAGCGTCCCTGCACCTACCGTAACAGCAATCACTCATTAATTACAACTGGCGCTGCAGTTTTGTTAATAACTTCTGCTGGTGATTGAAGTCTTTCGTAACCATGCTGTCGAATACGTTCAGCGTGTATCAGCAGAACTAGCGTGCCCCATGCTACTGACGATCGTCACACGATGACGCACCCCCCCCCCCCTCCTTCCCGGCGGAGTTTGGATATTACGGACTTCGGATAAAACGGACTCATTTTGCCGGATTATCATGGTCCGTTGTAACGAGAGTAGACTGTATTACATTAAGTGCAAGAACGATTGAGCGAGCTTGCGAGGAAAGAACACTCAAATGACAATTGCAGCACTAAAATCTGTCATTCTGGAGATTTGGTCAGATTGGTCATGCACATTTGCTATCTGCAAGCATACAAGATGTGTTCCAGATTGCCTATGCTTGCACACGTACAAAAATGCGAAACCCTGTCGCACAACCAACCTCGCCAGACAAGATCACTAGCAGAGTTCTAGAAGACCCAAAATGGAGCCTGTAACCATATGGCTCAACCTGCAGTAATCATTAACGCAGACTGTGAGCTGACCACAAATACAGTACCACATTTCCTCTCGCATAGGCCAACCCTGCACTGATGCTGTAGCCTTGGTAAATTCTTGCGTAGGTCTTGCTGTAGTTCTAAATCCTGCGGTTAATGCAGCTCCACTGTCACCTGAGGGAGTGGAGTGCGTAGCACGGGCAACTCAGCTATTCCCTTGGCAATTGCGCACTTGCCTTGGTTTCAGGCCTGTATGGACAACTGCATGACTGAAAGCGGATGACAAGCCAGGCCCCTAAAGGGCTACGCACATGAAAGGTCCTTGTGCTTTACCATTTCAACCGTTTGCACTGATAGAAATGACACCACCAACTATGCTTCAAGATTGCACACCGAAATTCACGTGTAACCTCCACTGCGATTATTTTGTGTGGGTTATACATGAGAAAATGTACAAGATACCAATTGTGAGCATAAAGGAAAGTGCACAAGGCGTGGCAGCAATTTCAGCAAAAGAATGCATACGTACATCATGAGTACCGTGCGAGAAGTTGCACCTGGCAATGTTCATGCCACACTTCATCATGTTCAACAGCATTTTCACACTCTGCGATGCAGGACCTGCACAGAATATACGACGTTGGAGCACCACCACAAATGCTTCATTGCGATTGAGACAGTGCACCCAGTCTATGCATTTATTCAGATATTTCAGCACTTCATGCCCAGCCAGTACCAAATGAGAACACTGCTTTACTTTTTTCAGCATAGTCTCATATGTCATACATCTTGAAACAATTGAATCGATTGTAGCACAAAATTAGCACAAGCAGCACAGCACCAAACAATAAGGAGAGATCTATGCATTTTATTCGCACCACAATGGCTTCGTCAAAGGTGCCCTGCAACGCTTGTCCAAGCGATTATCAAATGGCCCGATTAAAAGCTTATTTTAGAATCAAGTATCAGGAAGCGCATCAAGTGCTTTTCGTAGCAGGGAGTGCTTTGAAAGCAACACATGTGGGGATGACACGAACACGCGCCTTACTTTCAATGTAATCACTAGTGCAAGCGGGCACATGGCGGCATCCCACAGCATAGCTTCAAACATCTCACAATTGAAAATGAATCTAATTGAACCGCATAAAATTGGATTGCATAAAATTGAACCGAATAAAATCAAACTAAATAAAATTGAATAATTGAATAAATTACTGCATCTATCACTGCAAAGGAAATCAATGACACATTGTACCGGCGTGACTGGTAAGAGGACCGATCCGAAGAATGTTACCTCCCGGTCGTTCCTAAAATTTACCAGTCAGAATTTATCACTCCCTAGAAGGCGGACAACTCGATTCACAAGTCGCACTTGGTGGCTGAAATGGAAAGTAGTGTCCGTTGTTACGTCGCCGGTTGTTAAATCTTGTCAGCAGTTTAAGCAACTGTCGGGGTGCCAGCCTGGATCATTAACACCTATCCAGATACCCGAAACTAAACAGCGAGGCATGCTGTTCCTTAGATGCCAAAGCCCAAATAAGTGAACAAAGGCTTTCATTTACACCTTTGGCACAGAAGCTCTTTTTCCACATGGTTGTCGATTAAGACGATATTAAGATATCGCAACATAGACTAATGTTCTTTTGCTTTTCTTAGTTATTACATCACGAGTGTTAGTGGGCACATGGCAGCGTTCATTCTGCTGTAAAATAAGTAAGAAAGGCAAAAAACTTTCCATTCCGAAAAGCAGTTGGCATTGTATCACAATTTTGATGAGTTAATGCTCTAAATTCTGCTCCCATACTTGATTTTATACACATGGAGGTTTCCATTGCAATAAGAATTGTTGTACCTGCCCTAGCTCAAGCACTTAAGAAGAACAGTCAAATTGACATTTTCAAGAAAAATGGAAAAAATGAATCGCGCACAGTTTCTTCAAAAAACAATCAGGGTGCACATGTTTTGCAATGAGGATGCCTAAAAACCAGAAATTGCAGTGACCCTTATTTAGTGCCAACTGGACACTTGGCTAGACGCGGTCACTTGGTGCCCGTCCTCTCATATTTGATGCTTAGGAGGCTGGGACTTCATTACTGCCCGGCATCTGCAGTTTCAACTGTAAACAGTGAGGCATGCTGTTCCTTAGATGCCAAAGCCCAAATAAGTGAGCAAAGGCTTTCATTTACACCTTTGGCACATTATAGAAGCTTTTTTTGACAAGGCACTCAAATTGGTAGCAGAGCTTCGGCAAATTATGAAGATGCCTCAAAATAAACTCCCGAATTTTCGTAGGTTCTGCATTTTGGTGGCACCTAGCATCTGGGCAGTCAGAATGACATTACAAAAAAAATTACCGCTTCCTGGAGTGAAATTTGCTGAGAGATTGAAAAATTATTTTTTAAAAAATTTGTCACTTCGGCCCCAAAGACCATTCCGCCCCATTAGTAGGACCCACCACCACTGCGGGAAACTGCTACATTACTGTATCTAAATATGTGAAGTGGAAGCCATACCATTTCCTGAAGCATGGAGGCATGGCTTGTTAAGGAAGTTATCAGAGTGAGGAGCATTTCGTAGCCGGGAACTAAGTACTTTTGCGTGGCAGGTGTGCCGCACGACTGCACATCTGCATTTCATCCCCAGGAAAACGGCCTTACAGAGCATCTAGGCACGACTCGCTCTAAAGAAAATGTGAAAGCGTCAGCGGCAAATTGTGCCTATAGATAGCTTGCCGTTATGCCGGCACATGCATGGCGTGTGGCAGAAAAAGTGAGGCTGATTGGGATGTCCGCCTTCTATCAGCCGCTTTTGCGGTTTACATGGCACTGAAGATGCTTAACGGGAAAACGCTACGATATTGTCTCTGGAAAATTGCCACAGCTGAAAGTGGTTTTCAGTATAAATGCTCCCATCATCGTCACATGCTCTGACAATCGCGAACTGCGGCGATCAAGAAAGCTACTGAAGCACAAAATGAAAAGCGCTAGTATGACAGCTACCATAAATCGGTGATGAGGTGTGGGTGCTAAGGGGTGGCAGCGGGCCAGGCAGGAAGCTACTTGCCAAGTTGACGGGCCATTCAGAATTACCAAGCGTGTAGGTGAGAATACGTGGCGCGTGAGCACCTCGGATGCTAACTGCAGTCTCAATAAGTGAAAAAGAAAAAATTGGGGGACCCTTAAGCTTCGCCTTTAAGAGTTGAACGCGATAGCGATATCCTGTCCCTAGTACGTACTTCAATCCCTTAGTGCACACTATGTAATGCGTAGCATGCTTTAAACCACGAGCAATTATGCGTGGTAAATGCGGGAAATGTTTTCAAAGTTGCTATGCACCCACTACGTGGTCTTAAGGGAATACGCGCAGTAACGCGTGTGCCTTTTGTAATGGGTACACGGCTTTGAACCACAATGTCGTTATGATATTCACATCCGACGCCCGATGGCTATGCACGCTTGTACCACGCAATATTACTGCGATATTACATGTTGCATTGTGACGCCTGTATACGGGATGCGTGTGTTTGTAAAGCATGAAAGTTATTTTCACTGCAATTCCAAGCAGAGGAAGTTATTTTATACGTAATCACAAGCAGAACCGTGGCTGCGTGGTAGAACACCTGCTTGCCACGCAGACAACCCGGGTTCGATTCTCATTCGGACCCGGAAATTTTTATTATTTATTTTATTTGCATTTTCTCGCTCACAACCAACGCCGCCACCGCCGCCAACGCCGACACAGAGCCGGAATTTCTGCGAAACGAGCTCTTTAACGCTATCGCGTTAATAACTTTTCCATGCACGTGTCGTGCTTCAAGACAACGGACAGCTGCAGATATATAGTTTCTATTCTTTTGTCAGATCAGCAGTGTAGCCAATTGTGATGAAGAGTGGCAAGGCAGCTGTGGGGCAGGGGGGGAGGGACAGCGAGAAAGAAAAGGACGAGTGGCACAGAATAGAACAGCTTGCTCGGGTATCTCAGTCTTTTATCACAACATGGTGACCAAGTTGACATCGGAGCAGTAACAAACAAAAGTGGATATGTAAGTTGGGCGACTGGTTAAGTAACACCTGTTCTAAAATGCTCCCACTGAGCGGCACTGAGTAGAAGCATGTGCACACATGATTCTACTGGAAACCCTAATATGTGCCTTGCCATAGGCTAGCCCTCAAGGGGTGCAGGGGCCGCGTGACTAGGGTTACTTAGTCACACAGCCCCCGTTCTAAATTGTGCTCCCACTTCACACAGCATTCCTAGGGTTGAGCACCTGTTCTAAGATGTGCTCCCACTGAGCAGGTTGGCTTATCCGCATCAAACAGCACGTGCACACATGCTTCTACTGGAGACCCTAATATGTGCCTTGCCATAGGCAAGCCCACAAGGGGTGGGGGGGCTGGGTGACTAGAATTAGCTAGGAATCGAGCACCTGTTCTAAAATGTGCTCCCACTGAGCAGCTAGGCTTATCCCCGCCAAATAGCATGTGCACATAGGCTTCTACTGGAGACCCTAATATGTGCCTTGCCATAGGCTAGCCCACAAGGGGTGGGGGGGCTGGGTGACTAGGGTTACCTAGGAATCTAGCACCTGTTCTAAAATGTGCTCCCACTGAGCAGCTAGGCTTAGTCCCGCCACATGTGCACACATGCTTGTACTGGAAACCATAACATGTGCCTTGCCATAGGCTAGCTCAAGGAGTGTGGGGGGCTGTGTGACTAGGGTTACCTAGGAATCAAAACGATTGAAAGCACCTGTTAAAATGTGCTCCCACTGAGCAACTTGGCTTATGTCACGGAACATATGCACACATGCTCCGCCATGCACAACCCTAACATGTGCCTTGCCATAGGCTAGCTCGCAAGGAGTGTGGAGGCTGTGTGACTAGGGTTATTTAGGAATCAAGAAAACGGTTGAGAGCACCTGTTCTAAAATTTTGCTCCCACTGAGCAGCTTGGGTTATCCACATCACAGAGCATATGCACACATGCATAGGCGTGCGCAGGGTTCCCCTTCAGGGGGGGCAGGATTGGGGCGAAGGTTCATCGCAGCACCCCCCCCTCCCTATTAAGTCAATGTAAGGGGCAGACTTTGCACCCCCCTCTCTTAGGTGCCTAGGGGGGCGGCCGCCCCCTCGTGCGCACGCCTATGCACACATGCTTGTACTGGAAACCCTAACATGTGCCTTGACATAGGCTAGCTCGCAAGGAGTGTGGGGGGCTGGTGTGACTAAAGTTACCTAGGACCATAACATGTGCCTTGCCATAGGCTAGCCCACAAGGGGTTGGGGCGGGGGGGGGGAGGGGGGGGGGGGGGGCTGGGTGACTAGGGTTACCTAAGAATCAACGGTTGAGAGCACCTGTTCTAAAATGTGCTCCCACTGAGCAGCTTGGCTAATCCACATCACACAGCTACTGGAAACCCGTAATACGTGCCTTGCCATCATGGGTCGGCAAACTCACTCAAGACTCAGGATCGAGCTGAGAGTCAAGAGTCCGAGTCCGGGTGAGTAATACCATGGCAATACTTAGGCGAGTTTGAGTCGGAGCGAGTCCGGTTGAGCCTTAAGCTCAAAATGTATTTTTTGAGTGAGCCCGAGTGAGCTCTACACTTTTTTTGTCGATCTACGGTTCTACTTCCGCAACTTACGTTTTACTATCAGCCTTACGTAGTTTCAAGTTTATACTCACGCCAACTCGCGCATACTTTAAAGCACCAGCATTCATATGCCAGCTCAATATTTATTGATCAGAGGCTTGAGTTACGGAGGAGGGGGGGGGGGGCTACCCCTGAAAACTTTTTCGGGAATTTGATAAAAATATTTCATGCGAGTTCTCTTGAAAAAAAAAAAGTCCTTACTGGATCGCAACCACTGATAAGGTACGAGATGAAAAGGCGCCAAGTACAGCACCGATTACGCGATATATTGGTGTTAAAGGGCATTTACACCAAAGTCCAAAGAAGCCAATTGTAAACTAATGGACTCGCGAGTAGGCTCACTCAGACTCAGACGGAGCCACGAGTCGGAGTCTGAGCGAGTCCGGCTGGGAAAAATTTGGTGAATTTGAGTCAGAGTTTTGCCGACCTATGCTTGCCATAGGCTAGCCCACAAAGGGTGGGGGGACTGGGTGACTAGGGTTCTGTTCTAAAATGTGCTCCCATTGAGCAGCTTGGCTTATCCACATCACACAGCATGTGCACACATGCTTTTACTGGAAACCCATAATGCGTGCCTTGCCATAGGCTAGCCCAGAAGGGGTGTGGGGGGGCTGGGCGACTAGGGTTACACAGGAATAAAAAAGGTTGAGAACAGCTTGGCTTATCCACGTCACACAGCATGTTCACACATGCTTCTACTGGAAACCTGTATACGTGCCTTGCCATAGGCTATCCCACATGGGGTGGGAGGGGCTGGGTGACTAGGGTTACCTAGGAAGAGAACTGTAGATCACCTATTCTAAAATGTGCTCCTACTGAGCAGCTTGGCTTATCGACATCCCAGCATGTGCACACATGCTTTTACTGGAAACCATGTAATACGTGCAGGCTAGCCCACAAGGGATGGGTGAGCTGCGGAGAAACGCCGCTACTGCCCCTCAAGTAGCGAACCGTGCGCACGCCTGGTTCCTAGCGGCGACCTTTTCCGCATCACAGGAATGCTGGCAGGTGGAGCGACATTTGCAGAAACAAATGCCCAAGTGCTCGAGACTGCGACCCGCGACCACGGCAGCGTCTAGCCGCTAATACCACCCGTAAGTAACTATTCAAATGTACGCCTTTAAACGCGGCTTCGTATCGAAGATGGCTTGCTAATCGACTGAATCGCTATGGCCGCACGGGCGTGGCCTAACATCGGTTCGGAACGGCGGGCGACGGAAGTGCAAATGGGCAAGCTCACCGATGGTGCAGATGATTCCGGTCAGCCTGACAAACGCCGTCGGCTGGTTGATGTCCAGAGAGCTGAGGTGCTCAAGCAGCGAGTTGGCGTGGACGGCATACATCTGATGCGGCTTCGGTGCTTCCGCAACGGCCGCCATGGTCGGTTCTTTCGCTCGATCTGCAAAAAAAAGAAGGGTGTAGGCAAAACGTCGGGGCTTTGGGGTCGACGCAAAACAAGGGGAGGAGCGCTAGCGCAAATACAGACGAGCAAAAATCGCCGAACAGCAAACGACCCGACAGAATCTCGGGTGTACTCACGGGTGCGCGAGCCCGAAATGGAACCGCGACGATCGGCGCTTCAAAAGCTAGTGATGGCGATACCGGCCTCGGCCCGAGGCGAGAACTGCCGAAACCGTTGCGATAGGCGAGGGCTATCGATGGAGAAGGGGCCCACGCCCCGAGTAGCACCGGATGCCAGAGATAAGAGGAGACGACGTATGCGACTGCGCTGCTCCGCGGAGCGCTTCGAACTGAATGGGTCGTGGGGGGCTAGCTCGGGAGCACAGCTCGAGCGCGTGAAGGGCGCGTGCACTGCCAGGAATGCACGATCCACGCGTCAGAATGCGTGGCGCGTTCAGAAGTGAAGAAGTTCCGCGTGTGGCCGGTGACAAAGTTGCGGCGCGCGCGTGAAACTTGCCGGGCAACAATCGACGTCATATCAACTAGGGTAATACAATATGCGAATGCCCAGCAGCGCGCGGAGGTCGCGCGAAGAGCGGGCGAACAACAATACCGGCGATCGACAGAGATGACGCCGAGCGGTCGCATTATTCTTTTGAGCGAATGAAATCAATATAACGGACAAATAGGCCAATTAGGAAAGCATAGGAGACGCTAATTGTTGTCTTTAAAACTGTAGTGTATTTGTAGAGTGATTGAAATGAATTAAAATGGATGTAAAGTTATCCACCAGCATTTTAATTTATTTCAATCACTCTACAAAATACAGTTTAAAGACAACAATTAACGTCTCCTATATGCTTTCCTTGGCCTATTTGTCGGTTGGATTCATTTGGTTGCGTCAAACAAAAAAAACGAGACCCTCGAAAAAATTTCCTTTCGTACTTTTGAGCGAAAGTACTCGAAATATATGTGGATGCAGCTACATCTATTGGCATGGCACAGCGCGATATAAAGGAGACGGCAACTAAAGAAAGGTTAACCACGCTTTCGTTCCCAATTAAACGAATGTATAGAAAGGGTGCCGAAGATAACGTGTATTCATTTTATGCAAACGCAGTGAACTGCAAGAGTCCGGCGGATGGCGGACAACTTCGAAGAGGCCAGCAAATGATCGTGATACGTACTGCTTGGATAGTTACACTTATTCGAGGCTTGTTTTTGTAGCAAGCGACGACATATGATTAGGCCGATAGAACGTGTTGCCAATATAGCTATAAGTTTATCTGGTGCAAAATGACCGAGCTTTTCGAACCAGTGGTTCGAACAGACGCCGAACCTCAACGGCTGCCTTCCACGTTCGTACCACAGAGCTTCACGCGCCCATAGAGCCAAAACACGAAGAGGGGCAGTGGCGGCGCGTCAGAACATCTGGCCTGCTCTGCCAACCGATCCGAAAAACTTTCCGCTGTGCGTGCACTACCGAGTACGTTGCCCGAGTGGATTGATTGGCTCCGTGACTCAATCACAACGGAAGCTTTTTCCTTTTGCAAGCATTTCCGGATTTTTACCGTATCTTGCACGGGTCCCGGTAGATCGATATACCAAGCATCGCGCGCGTGACCGTGAACGACTGCGCAAACAACGCGCAAAGCGCAGTACGTGCAGTAGCGTTCGAGGGCGCCATTATGAGTGACAGTCTTACGGGGACTGTGACAGTTTATTTATTTATTTTTATTTATTTACAAATACCTTAAAGACCTCGCAGAGGCATTGAACAAGTTGTGTTAATATTAAAAACGAACGCAAGTACAGCAAAGTATGTCTAAGTACGAAACTGTAGTGATATTTATGTTAGATCAGTGTACAGCATACGGTTCACAGTGCGCTGCGGAATTAACGCCAACATAGATAGAAAATAAGTAAATTAAGGAGTTTCACGAGCCGAAAACACGGTGAGGCACATCATATATCTAGACCACTTTGGTATATCGTGCGCATGTACATACCAATCTATAGACACGAGCATATTTTTTTTATTTCGTCCCCATCAAAATGCGGCTAGCCATCGAACCCGGGGCCTCAAGCCTGTCTGCCGCGGTGGGTGAACCTTCATAACGGTATAATTCCGTACAAAATACTCTTGAAAGTTCCTTATTTTTGATCGGGCATAATAAGTGACGAAAAACACCCGCAGTGCACCCTTCAAACCACTCAGCTCTGTATGAAGTTACGCCAGCTACGCCTCGTATAGCACTGATGGCGCCGCGGAATGCTTCCTGCCGATTTCTGCACTGAGATTACACTAAATTATGAGTTATGCTCACCAGCACATCAAAGCATGCGCGAAGGATATCATTAAATGACCGTGCACGTGTTTGCGCGAAATACATAGACGCTCACTGAGCTACGATCAGTGCCTACGCGTTTGACAGCATGCAATATAGACTGGCGACGAGCTCTCACAATGACCGCAAAAAAAAAAAAAAAAAAAAGGGTTGCAACGCTTGTCACTTAGCGGCTGGACATATACTTGCCATGTGTCGCCGCAAGCACGCGCAAGGGATTGCATGAGAAAACACGAGGACGACTGTTAAATCTGTTTTCGGAAGGGCACATTACGTTTTAATCGTAATATCTGAGGTTTTACGTCCCAAAACCACGATATGATTGTGCGAGACGCCGTAGTGGAGGGCTTCAGAAATTTTGACCACCTAGTCGTGTGGGATTTCTTTTAAGTACACGGGTCCTTTAGCACATTGCCTCCATCAAAATGTGGCCGGGACTCGATCCCGCAACCTTCGGGTCAGCAGTAGAGCACCCTAACTCGTACACCACCGAGGAGGGTGGGGGCACAGTTTTCTGTGCCACTTTTGACGTCACGGTAACCATTTTAGAGTGTATGCGCCCGTTCCCGTGTTGAGCGGCGTCGGCGCAACCAACAGAGCGAACGAAGACGAAAGAGAGCGAACGCGGACTGTCTGTACGGCTCCTCGGCCGGAGCTCGTGCGCATGCAGGGCTGGTACGTGCACTGCGGCTGGCTTCGCTTGTCCTAACGGGGCTGTCGGCGTTTCGCGACGTCTGCAGTGCACCGAGTGGTGTTCGCAGCACACGAGCACTGGCAGTTTCTGAGGCAATGTGTAACGAATGCTACGTTGCTACAACTACGGAAATCCAAAACTTAAAACAAAGTGGGCGTTGCCCCAACACGAAGCTGCGCTCAGAATTCGCATTAGGCAGTACCGTCATCACCGGTGAACTTTTTCTCACGTATATATACATATCACAACGAACGGTTCCGTTTCACATATGCGCAACTAATGTAAGTGAAGCAACACCACGCCCACTTAATAAGGCTGCAGCTGGTGACGCAGAAAAATGACCTGCATACCACACGCCGCGGTGGTTCAGCGGTTAACGGTGCTCCACTGCTGCCCCGAAAGTCGTGGGATCGAATCCCGGTCTCTCGGCGGCCGAATTTCGACGGAGGTAAAACGTTAGAAGGCCCATGCGCTTAGATTTGGGTGCACGTTTAAGAATCCCGGGCGGTAGAAATTTCCGGAGCCCCCCACCAAGAAGTCTCCCAGTAATATCGTGGTTTTAGGACTAAAACCCAAACAATTATGGTATAATTACCGGCATACCTCCAAAGCGGCTCCTGGGGGAGGCAAGCATGGCTCAATGTGAACGTTTTCGGTTGATTCCCTTTTGATGAACGCCGAGGCTCTGGCGTGTACTACGCTCTGATCGTATCCCGTAAGCACCTAACGAAGGGATTGTGCATGCATATTGCAGCTATATTTGTCGAGCGCGCAGAGCAAGGCCGCTGCGTCCGATGCTATTCCCGGGATAAGGAAATGCCGATAAGGAAGGATATCACGCCCATTTCCGCAAACGACGCCACGTACGTACGGCGCACATCAGCGCGATAAAGCGATATCAAATTCAATTCACCTTCTTTATGGCGACGGACGCCGAAAAGCACGGTTTCGGGAAGAACGGTGTCCGGGATGATTTTTTATTAATTTTTATTATTCATATATTTATTTTCTTTTTACTGGCATGCAGGTACCTACGACAATGAGTTCCTTCGGGGGAGGGGGGGGGGGACTTATCCGTTATGTTTTGACTGTTTGCTCTTGGGGGGGGGCCAAGTGGGGGGCAGGCGAAATTTGGGGGGAGGGGTGGAAGAGGCGACCGCCCCCTCCCCGTGCCTCCCAAATATCTGGCCCGATGAAATCAATTCTGCTAAACTTGCGCGAGGCATAAAGGCTGTAGAATATCATCTCACAGCAAAATGGTTTTCTCATTAGACGCCATGGATGGCTCAGGGTACCGTGACACGGGCTGCAGCAATGCTTGGCGCTCGTTCAGCGCAAGCGGGCTGGAGGGGTCCTTGCGAGCGCCTATCATCGGCAATTTCCGCTATCGCGACAATTGCCTCACCGCGGGAGTTCGCCCACGACTGTGCCGCCCTATAGGTACTCGCGAAGATGATTGCTTCAGAGCCGCAAGCTGTTTCTTGCAGCAGACCAAGGGATACGTTGAAAAGCCCACGCGCGCATACAGTCACGAGTTGTTTATACACGGCGTTTCTTTTTTTAGAAAATAATATTTTTTTTAAATAAAAATGCTGCGACAGCCAGACAGCTGTCGTATTCGCACACGAACTCCACGTGGAGGCGGAAATACCTTGCCGCGTATAAAGCTACATCGAAATATTAACAAAAACGAGTTAATTATACCTGTTTAACTATTAACTTGAGGGCAGTTGTTTACTCGGAAAAGTTGTTCGGGACAATTTATGGCATACGCCCCCCCCCCCCCCCTTTTTTTTTATATCCACGAAAACAAACGTAATTTTAGGTATTAATCATCAAAACTGAAGGCCCCGATCTAGCCGACATCGAAACAGCCCCCAAGTTAATAATTAAATTCTTAATTAACGAGTTTGTGACTTACTCATCTCAATGTAAGTTTTAAGCGCGTCGAAGTATTTCCACCTCGACGCAGAATTCGTGTGCGAAGACGACGAGTGTCTGACTTTCATAGTCCTTTTATAAAAAATCTAACGAACACACACACACACAAAAAAAAACGTGCATGTGGTGAGGCCCATAGGCGTGCGCACGAGGGGGGGGCAGAGGGGGCGGCCGCCCCCCCTAGTCACCTGAGAGAAGGGGGCGCAAATTCTGCCCATACGTTGACTTAATAGGAAGGGGGGCGCTGCGATGAACCTTCGCCCCTCCCTGCCCCCCCTGAAGGGGAACCCTGCGCACGCCTATGGTGAGGCCTAAGTGAACTTAGCCCTAACTTCACCTTCAATTTACCACATACAATTAACCATAGGCGTGCGCACAAGGGGGGCAGCCCCCCCCCCCCCCCAGTTACCTGAGAAGGGGGGGCGCAAAGCCTGCCTCATACATTGACGCCAAGTCTGCTCCATACATTGATTTAATAGGGGAGGGGGGGGGGGGCTGCGTCGAACCTTCACCCCCCCCCCCCCCCTAAAGGTGAACCCCGCGCACGCCTATTCAAGTAACCTTCAAGTCATAACGACATCAAGGGCAAACTTCACCCTCGGTCTCGCAAGCAGCTTTCACCCGCGGCACTGAAGCAATGCGGGCATGCATCACTATTTTCAGCTGTAGCACAGATGTCGCGCACTCCCACGAAAAATGCGAGACGGAACACTTTTTCACAAAAAATAGCGCAAAATAAACGCTGCTGCGAGGGAGAGTACGAGGAACAATGGCTGAACTGTACATTCACCGGCATGAGCCGCTGGGTATGCAGGGTAATCCAATAACAGAGCACCGCGATAAACATTTTGCGCCGCGCGACAATTTAGGACCATCGATGATAAACTAAACAATATAAGCTGATATTATCTATTGAATGAGAATCTGAGGGGTAGTGCACCGCTCCACGAGGAAGCCGTCACATACACATACCGGGCAATTTTCCAACCGTTCGCGACGGGCAGATTGTGGGTGCCTGCCTGTCACGCGCACTCGTGTAGTGTGTTTACGCGGTGCGGCCGATTGCGTGAGCTGCGACACGAACAAAAAGGCAAGGGCACAAGGACACCCGAAGACTGTATTGGCTCGCTCTTCTTTGGCTTCTTAACCGAAGAGGGGGGAGACAGAGAGAGAGAGGGACAAGGGGAAAAAAGAAAAGAGGGGTGGGCCGGGCGCAGAAAATAATTAAGGAAATCAATAGTGGAGCTTCTGCGGACCTTTATATATATACATATAAATAAAGTAAACAATAGATGAGGATTGGATCAAGGGCTCGTTCTTTTTTTTTTTTTTTTTTGGCGTTGCAATGAAAGCCCGAAAAAAAATAGGGGAAGAAATGCGATCGGCGAACCAGGTCGCAAGCAGCGTTTCATGGGCGCTTTATCGCCTTGGCAGCGCTCGGCCAGCAGCATTAAAGCCTAACCACACGTACGCGCTGACAAGCTGCATCGCGTACGTGTGGTCAGTACAAGAAACGCTTTTAGTACACTCTAGCAGCATATCTGCACCGCCATCCGACAAAAGTCGGAGGCCCAGATGCCGACCACCATTTAAAACACACACACACACACACACACACACACACTGGCGCTTTCCAGCGGCCACGGTCACGCTAGGCGACTTCGCTCACCGATTGCACGCTCCGACATTTTTTTTTTTGCTTTCATAATTGACGGGCTTTCTTTGCAACGCCTCAAAAAAGGACTACGTTAGACGTATCGTACAGGAACCATCTGGCTTATTTAGATGCCCTACAACTCTACGATAATACTTCGGGTCCTCAGCCAAGAATTGAAAAGTTGGGTAGTCGAAACATAACGAGTCAAAGGGGAGTCGGAGTTTTACGTCCCAAAACCACGATATGAATATGTGGTGGAGGGCTCCGGAAATTTCGACCATCTGGTACAGTACACGGGCCTTATACCATTTCGCCTCCACCGAAATGGGGCAGCCGCGACCGGGATCGAACCCGCAACCTTCGGGTCAGCAGCCGAGCACCGTAACCGCTACACCACCGCGGCGGACAGCCTGAGTAATCATAGACTAATGCCAACAGTATGCGTTCGGCTCGATTCGCTTCCAATGCGCCTCTCAAAGTCTTGGCTCAAGTTACGTGGGACAC